>JAPDDN010000608.1:0-42898 GCA_027422405.1 Ptychobarbus kaznakovi
AGTGCACACTCAGCATGCTCCTCTGACCATCAACGGTGCGACTGGAGAGAGCGAGCAGCACCAAGTTCCTGGGTGTACACATCACAGAGGACCTCCTCCTGGACCAACAACACTGCAGCACTAGCAAGAAAGCACAACAGCGTCTCTACTTCCTCCGCAAACTCAGAAGAGCCAGAGCCCCGACCCCCATCATGCGCACCTTTACAGAGGCACCATCGAGAGCATCCTGACTAGCTGCATCACTGTGTGGTATGGCGCCTGCAACGCGTCCTGCCGCAAGTCCCTTCAACGGATAGTGAGAGCAGCTGAGAAGATGTTGGTGTCTCTCATCACCTCCCTCCAGGACATCTACAGCACCCGTCCACCCGCAAAGCCCTCTACATTGCAGGTGATCCCCCCCACCCGACACAGCTTCTTCAGTCTGTACCATCAGGGAGGAGGAGACTGCGGAGTCTCCAGGCCAGGACCAACAGACTGAAGGGACAGCTTCATCCACCAGGCTGTCAGGAAGCTGAACTCCCTCCTGTCCTTAGCCCCCTCCCCTCTCTTACACCCCGCACACCCCCCCCCCCGCACACGCACACACACACACACTGTGACAAGCACCAGTCACTTTGTACAGCATTGGACTGACCTTTTCAACTACTCTTCTGACAGTCTGAATAAAGACTGCTTCTCGTCACTTTAATAACATAGACTTAATAAGCTCTTTGCACTACACATCATATTCTGCACTGTCTGTGTATTTCACTGTTTTGCATAATTTCCACTGCCTTATGCCACTTATCTAATTTTTATTATTCTTATTATTATTTTTTTTAACATGTCCTTATTTGTTATTTGTGCGTTCTACGTTAGTGTTTAGTGTTATCTGTATGCACCAGGGAGTAAGAGAGTAATGCAATTTTAATCTCTGTATGTAATGTACGGTACATGTGGTAGAATTGACAATAAAGCTGACTTTGACTTTTTTTGACTTTGACTAATAGTGTTGAGCTATTTAAGCCCAAGAACACTGCACGATTTTTGGCTGTCACCGACAAAAGACGGGCATCTTTTTTACAATCTAGGCAAATCAGAAATCGCGGTGGACAGCCGAAATTGTGCAGTGTCTCGGCTCATAAGACAAAAACATTTTTTATAACGTTATGCTCATCGAAATCCAGACAAAGATGAAATTCACCCATTTACTGGGAGCAATCGGTTTTGAAATAGTATAAGAACGCATGGCTGCTCCTCAAGATTGCATTACGTTTTAGGGAGAATAAACCATTGTGATAAAATTAAGCATTGGATTGAGAGACAAAGGAAAAATCATCAAATTTAAGTACAAGATTCGACGTTCAGTGAAAAAGATTTTATTTAGTATGACAAAGACACATTTTATTTAGTAATCAGGGACTCTACAAAACCGCATGTTTTTACTGAAGAAGGCACCCCTATAGAAATAATATGAAAACTCGTGTTTGTTGTATAATTCAAATACAATTTAGAAATTATTAATTGTTTAATGAGAGAGATTCAATTTAACAAAAAAAACTCTCTAATTAAAAGCAAATAAAATTTACTTACGCATCGTTCACAATCAGACAGGTAGCTCAAATTTATGGGGGGTCTTCAGATAGAGAGTTTCCAAAGAGTAGTAGGGAATACTGCGCATTGTGAATGGGTAGCTCATTTGAGAGGATAGCACAGAGTGTCGGAGAACACCGGCGCTCTAAAGAAGAAAGCAAGCCGCTAAGTTTCTGAAAGGAAACCGGAACGGCATATTGTTAGACGCCCGTTCCCTTCAAAATGTTAATATTGCACCAGAGATTTACCGACCGATACCGTGTTGTAATCTTGGGAAATAATACACCGTGGACGAAATCTGGTCGGGACAGCGCTGCAATGCCAGACCTGCAGTGATGCACGTCTCTCGTTCGGTGCACCTGCAAGAGCAGGCATGTACGTTTTAATTGTAGTACCTCTAACTGAACGAAAATCTAACTATAAAAAAATCTAAACGACTGTATGCCACTGTGGGCGGGTGACTACGGTGTTAAGCTTAAACACCTTAACCCCATCACCTTATCGCGGCAAGCCTAAAG
This sequence comes from Ptychobarbus kaznakovi, assembly GCA_027422405.1. NCBI lineage: Eukaryota > Metazoa > Chordata > Actinopteri > Cypriniformes > Cyprinidae > Ptychobarbus > Ptychobarbus kaznakovi. The sequence continues at coordinate 2,091 of JAPDDN010000608.1, forward strand.
TATAATAAAAAAACACAAGGCAGTTTTATAACCTTTAGGATGTACTGTTTGCTTCTTTAATTTACAAAAAGATAAAATAAATGAATATTTCATGATTAACCTATTACTTCCTGAAAAATTAATATACGCTGCAGTAAATTCACTCATCAAAATCCATTATTTAATGTTTTAAAAAGCGCTTCAACAGTAAACAGCTTCACTCAAAGAAATGGTAAATCACCTGTTTTTACAGCAACAAATAACTAACTAAAACCACCTATTAAAAATGAACAGTTGAACATATCAGCGTGATGACAGAAAACATCTTTACATGTCAATAGATCCTGTTTTCCCCTCATTCAATTATGCTGATGACTTCAGATCCGTAAATTGCCACATTAAGCTATTTGCATTGCTGTCAACAGACTTAAGCAAACAACACGACCAGCTACTGTGACAATACAATATATAATTATCATAACAGCATCTATTAATTTCGTAATAAACCATGTTTCATAGAAAACACAATAAATAAAAACGATTTGTTTTATTAATGTCAACTAGTAGATTATTTGTTTCTTAAACATATTTTTATGTTGGTTTATTTTTGTTCAATATTCTTACATTGCTTATTTTGATTACTTTTCATTGACGCTTTTTTAAAGTGATTTATTTGTTTTTGATAGATCTGCTTTTCTTACTGTACAGCGATCACAATCACACCTTCAGTGAAGCTCCTCCCACAACAATCACACCTTCAGTGAAGCTCCTCCCACATCACACTTCAACTTCGTGAAAGCTCCACCACACAACCAGCCACACCTTCAGTGAAGCTCCTCCCACAACAACCACACCTTCAGTGAAGCTCCTCCCACAACAACCACACCTTCAGTGAAGCTCCTCCCACAACAACCACACCTTCAGTGAAGCTCCTCCCACAACAATCACACCTTCAGTGAAGCTCCTCCCACAACAACCACACCTTCAGTGAAGCTCCTCCCACAACAACCACACCTTCAGTGAAGCTCCTCCCACAACAACCACACCTTCAGTGAAGCTCCTCCCACAACAATCACATCTTCAGTGAAGCTCCTCCCACTGCAGTTCAGCAATAAATGCTGGAATATTTCCATCAGTCTACAAGTGAAGACGAGCATCAGTTTGAAGTGAAATCTGCAGAGACAGAGTTTATTGAAGGACAGAGAGAACATGAGAGATCCAGAACCCTGCAGAATGAAACACACTGAAGAACAAACAGGTTGGTGTTTATTCTTGATTCTTTAGTAATGAGGCTGAAGAACATTTAAAAAGGAAGAAATTGAATGAAAATTGTGCTGTAACAGTGTTGAATTAAAAATATTGGTCAGTTAGTTTAAAATAGTCATTAATTGCATTCTAAGTTTTTTTATTACAATATAATTTATGCTAATATGTTAATAATATACTATTATGATTGTGGAGTTGATCAAGCATCGAACAGTTCTCACTAAAGAAACATTGGATTAGCATCTGTATTTTTTTGTATAGATAATTGTATCTTATTTTGTAAAAATGTGTCAAAATGATCATAATTTGGTGTAGCTGTTGTCTGCTTTCTCTTCACATTTCTTAGATTTTTTAATGATATATTTAAATATTGTAACCTTTTTAACTTTAATTTCAGATCTAATTGAGGAGAAACAACATCATGTCAAAACTGGAGAAACAACTCACTCACAGACTGAAAGTATTTCTTTACTGAAAAGAAGAGACAAGAAAAGTTTCACCTGCACTCAGTGTGGAAAGAGTTTCACAAACAAACACAATCTCAAGATTCACATGAGGATCCACACTGGAGAGAAACCTTACACATGTGATCAGTGCGGGAAGAGTTTCACAAATCATCAACCCTTAAGAGACACATGATCATCCACACTGGAGAGAAACTGCATGAATGTGATCAATGTGGGAAAACATTTTTGTGGGCTTCAAGCCTGAAGAGTCACCTGAAAGTTCATTCAAAGGAGAAACCACATTCATGCTCTTTGTGTGGAAAGAGTTTTTCACGGCTGCAGAATTTAAAACTACATCAGAAGATACACACTGGTGTGAGAGAATATATGTGCTTTGAGTGTGAGAAGACTTTTATTACAGATGGAGAATTGAAACAGCATGAGAGGATCCACACTGGAGAGAAACCTTACAAGTGTTCACACTGTGACAAGAGATTCAGTCGGTCAGCACATCTGAAAACACATGAGAGGATTCACACTGGAGAGAAACCTTACAAGTGTTCACACTGCGACAAGAGATTCAGTCATTCAGCACATCTGAAAACACACGAGAGGATCCACACTGGAGAGAAACCTTACAAGTGTTCACACTGCGACAAGAGATTCAGTCGATCAGCACATCTGAAATCACACGAGAGGATCCACACTGGAGAGAAACCTTACAAGTGTTCACACTGTGACAAGAGATTCAGTCGGTCAGGAGACCTGAAAACACAAGAGGATTCACACTGGAGAGAAACCTTACATGTGTTCACACTGCGACAAGAGATTCAGTCGGTCAGTAAAATCTGAAAACACATGAGAGGATTCACACTGGAGAGAAACCTTACAAGTGTTCACACTGCGACAAGAGATTCGGTTCAGGGTCAGGACATCTGAAATTACACGAGAGGATCACATGGAGAGAAACCGTATAGTACTGCACTGCAGGCGGGAAGAGTTTTCAGACATTCATCTAACCTACTCAAACATACATAAAAAAACATTCACCGTAAGTAGATCATAGATCCAGCACTTTCAGTCTGATGCTTCAGTCTCACTAAATGTGACATAATATTGCATCAAGCACTGAAATCTGAACATAATCTATATGTTTTCACAGTAAATAAAGTTAATCTTCTACACAGCAGTTTCATCTGTGAGATTTCAGATCAACTCAAAGATGAACAATATGAAAGTTGCACTGTTATATAACATCAAATGATATGTTAGACTTTATAACGTTTATATTTTATGTTCAGCTTTCTTATAATAAGTGTATCACTTGTAGTTTTTTACATTTAGGTGATAAAGCAGTTCATCATATTTAGTGTTGGTAGTGTAGATAAAAAAGAAAATAAGACAATAAGACAGAGCTGGGTAGTACTGATTACATGTAATTTGGATTAGTAATCCAGTGTAATTAGATTATATACATTTTAAATACCCGTTATCAGACTACATGTTAATTTTGTATTGATTACATGATTATATTATTCACAATAGCAATAGTGTACATTAATCATAATTTATGATTCTCTCTAATTCTCTTTTTCATCTTTTAAAATAGACTTTATATACAGTACATTCAGAAAGTCTTGCAGTTTTGTTGACATTCACACAGAAATCAGTCATTAGTCAGATGGCAACACAGCATTTGATCACTGGATTTACAATTAACTACAGATGAACATATACATTTTGATTTGAATTATTGCTCTGTAGGTTATGTATCCATGTAATTCTGTGTCTTTAGAAGGCTTTTGTCTTTCAAACATTGAAAATGACAAATTAAAAAATTCTCATCTGATTTTTTTCACTTAGTATTAGGGATTGTCTGCTTTCACCTCACATTTCTCAGATTTTTTTAAGATTTATTTTTTGTAACATTTTTAACTTTCATTTCAGATCAGACGGAGGAGAGTGAATAACAGAAACATCTTCAAAGAAAAAATACGTTTCACTTGCCTGTCAGAGTGGAAAGTGTTTGACAAGCAAGAAGAGTCTCAAGATCCCACATGAACATCCACACTGAGAGAAACTGCATGAATGTGATCAATGCGGCTTGTAATTGTGTGTGTGCTTCAAATCTGAAGAGTCCACCTGAAGTTCATCATTTGAAGGAGAACCCACATTCATGCTCTTTCTGTGGAAGAGTTTTTCACATCTGCATAATTTAAAAGCTCATCAGAAGATACACACTGGTGTGTGAGAGAATATATGTGCTTTGAGTGCGAGAAGACTTTTATTACAGCTGAACATTTAAAGAGGATCCACAGAAACCGTATCACTTCACTGCATGCGGGAAGAGTTACACTCAATCATCTTCTCTAAGCAGTCATAAAATAAACAATCACATTAAGTAGTTCAATTCTTTCAAGTGCGACATTGCATCTCTGTCTGTCGTAAGCTATAGTTACAGTGAAGACCAGCAGTTTCATCTGAGATTCAGATCAGTTCAAAGATGGAGTTCCTCCCCAAATTATAATACCTAACGTTTTATTTCTGATTATGCTTTAGTTTGTTTATATTTTATGAAGGTTTAAACTGTTCTTGTTCAAGAAGCTGAAAAGAGGTTGATTTATTTTGTATTTCATCTTCGATGCTGTTTTTTATAACAACGGTTATTCTTCCACTTGTGGTGTATTTTAGAAAATGCAGATGTAAGATATACTGTCATTTAGCTTTGCAACTTTTATTCTCTTGAGATGATTTGCTATTTTATTGGTTATAAGAAGCGATATCTGTCTCATTCATTTCAGCTTGTGCTTCTTACAGTTGCTTAAACTTTTATTGTCCATTTGTCTGCTGATTCTTTTTACATTTACATTATGCATTTAGCAGACGCTTTTATCCAAGCGATTACTTACAATTGCATTCAGGTTATACATTTTTTAATCAGTATGTGTGTTCCCTGGGAATCGAACCTGCAACCTTTTGCGCTACTGATGCAATGCTCTACCACTGAGCCACACAGGAACATCATGAACAATTTCATAATTTTAGTTACATCCAAGCGCTCAATCCGAGCCTTGGGTTCGAGCCTCCATTGAAGACAGCAAGCCAAGTTTGTTTACAATTAACCATCAGGAGTGGATGGGCAGGCGAACTAATGAAATGCCTAATAAACTATATTTAATCTAAATTTAGTTTTGTGTTATGGCTTTTGGCATAATTCTACATTTTTGTGCAGCACTTTGGTCGGCTCTGTCGTTTTTAAATGTGCTATATAAATAAATTAAACTGTAACTGAATCTCACAACTGACTGTCTTTTTGACAGAGTTTTGCCGATTTGAACAGAATTTGGCACGTTTTTGATCATCTACCGTTGATTTCACCTCGCGGCGATGACGTCATCAATCGCGCGCTTCAGTGTGGAGTTTTCTGAGGTGAACAGTTCACACTATTTCATATAATATAAAATACTCATTACACAGATTGTTTCAATAATATATCACGGTGAGGTTTTTTTCTGAATGGTTTCATCCGGCGTTGTTTGTGCATCTAACTACAGCACTTTAAAGAAGAAGTTTTTATGGTGTGTACAAATAAAAGCTTGATTATGAAAATGCTATTGCCTTCATAAAGTGAACCTTTCCTTGATTGTTTACTGTCTAATGGAAGTTACTCTTATAATTTGCGCATAGTGTCATGGGGCGTAGGAAAATTAACCTTTGTTTTATTATTGTTGTTTATTATATTTTTTGGTGGGTTGATCACCAGGGCTGGGTAAAAACAAGATTGATTTTTTAATTTACATTTAGTCATTTAGCAGACGCTTTTATCCAAAGCGACTTACAATTGGGAGTACATAAAGCGATTAATCTTGAAGAGGCAAACATACAGAGGAAGTGCCAATAACACCAAGTCTCAGGCATTGTTCAAATAAGTACAAGCTAGCAAGGGAAGGAGAGAAAGATAAAGATTTTGAAAAGTGAAAGTTCAAAAAAAAAAAAATATTTGTAACTATAAAAATTTGTAACTATAAAATTTAATTCTAATTGATTCTCATTTTTACGAAACAATATTGATTCTTAAATCCTAATATTCAATTAGTCTGTTTCCAGTTAATATACAGTTTGTTACTTTTGATATGAAAGTCTCAGATTTCAAATTATGTCTATTTTATTGAAGCATTAATGTAGAACATTATATTCTACTATTGACCATTCTGAGTGAGTTGAGTGAAGGGAAGGACGGAGATGAAAAGGAACTGATGCATGTGTGAGAGAGTGGCGTTTTCCTGCATTTTCTCTCAGTGAGATGTGGAGACAGATGTCTGTATGTTAATACACTGTGTGTGTGTTGTCCATCTCAGAAGTTCAAAGTGTCTGAGGTTCTGTATTTCTTACAAACACGTCCAATATTACTTGAAATAGGCAGTTTTTGTGTAATACCAACTCAATTTGGAATTTTATCCCCAATTACTTCCTTTTCAAATTAGTTGCTCTCCCTTTCCTATTGATCTGTATCTGTAATATTGCTAAAATACCTTAAAATGTATCTTAAGTTCATAAACAGGCATGGCATACTTGCATGGTCATTAATCTTTAAGCACAATTTCTCCCCTCACCGGTACTTCATCTGGAACCAATCATGACATTGTATTTAAGAGAAAATCTTTGTTTTTTAGTAATTGGTTCGAGAAAAGCATTTTGATTGTTTCCCAGTTATTTAACCCAGAAGGTCTTAAGGTAGTCATTTAAGTTATTTTAATAATTTTACATAAATTTGACCATTGTCATGGAGGCTATTCCTAAAGGAGCTGTTATGCTTTTAAGGGACTCTCTTAGATCATCCAGCACTTTACCTATTTCTTTAGACCCATTTGAAATCCCAAAACAATGCTTTTTGTTACATCCTTCATCATGTAACTATAAGATTAGATAAGAAATATTTTTTCAAAAAGAGCTTGTAACAACTCAGTATGTGGTGTCTTATTGGAAGATTGTGGTTGAACATATTGACATGAACAAAGTATTGACAATACCTTCAAAATATATAATAACTAACAAGGTTAGAGAAATCTCATTCAAATCGTTACTCAGATTTTACCCAGCTAATACAATTTTACCCATAGACACAAGCGGTTCATTTTGTGGTGGTTCATTTTCTGAGGGTATCTGGCCAGAGGAGAATCTGCCCCCCGACTGAGGGGGTTTCTCCCAAGGTTTTTGGTTCCTTGCCGCTGTCGCCTCTGGCTTGCTTAGTTGGGGACACTTAACTTCCAGCCACATCGTTGACTTGATTGCACAGATGCTATTTAAACTGAACTGACCTGGGCGACAACATCACCGAATTCAATAATGAAATGCCATTAACTAAAAATTGCGTGTTTAATCTTGTCCTTTTACATTATTGACACTCTATTTTCCTATTTTGATAATCGAAAGTTACTTTGACACAATCTGTATTGTTAAAAGCGCACTTGACTTGGTGACCCTAATGAAACTGATACGCATATCTTCGGGATTGTCCTCACACACAGCTATTTTTAATTAAATTCTTTAATGTTATCAATCCCAATGTGCTCGAGGGTTTCTCTTTGTTTTTTAAAGGGGTGATGAACTGAGAAACCCAAATTGCCTTGATCTTTTGACTTATAAAAGAGGTAATTGTACTATAAAAACATCCTGCCAGTTTCAGAACTCAAAACTTTGTTGTTATTCTAAAAACAGCTTATATTGAAGCCAGTTTGCCAAAACGACAGCTTTTGGAATGTTCCTATGTATGATGTAATAGGTAGATTAAGCACCGCCTCCGCAGAACAAAATCGACGTCACTGTCTGTTTAGCTCCGCCCACCGATTCGCGCGTGTAGTATTTAGAAGGCAGGTGAACGCAGGTCTAGGCAGAAACCAGGCGACAAAGACGGCTCTGAAAACAACAGGACGCTATGCAGAGCCAGTTTGTGGAAAAAACAGTCTTTGCATTGCTATTGAGGGATGTTAATCCTCTTAAAACTATGTTAATCATTTACTGTTATTAATTTGTTTATGAGTAAAATCAATTAATCAATATATAAACTTTGTTAAAAGGGATTTCTTATTAAGGTTTTTAGATGTGTTGCTTGTTGAAAGTGTAATAGCTAAGAGCTGATATTAATGTGCTTTCTGCAGTGTGTGTTATGTGTGTGTGGGTGTGTGTGCAGCCTTGTGTGCAAAGAAAGAGGAAGCAGCTGCATGGCAGTTATTGCTTCAGGGTATGTGCATGCAGATAAGAGAAACTAAAGAACTAAAGTAGGGCACAGTGGAAAAATACACACACACACATAACAACATCTGAGTACTTAGAATAGGCAGTTATTGGAACAGAAACTGGGTGTGGGCTCTATCACATGTTGTTTTGCAGAAACCAGAGAACAAAGAAGTAAGAGCGGCGGATCCCCAACCAATGAGAAGATGACACACGTCGACACATACTATAAATATTCTGTTAAACTATGCTTCTGGGTTGGTTCTTTGTGAGATTTGTGTCTGAACCCAGCGCTGTATTCGTGGTGACTTCTGATCAATAAATTCAATACTTTTTATATTTCGCCTTCCTTCAATTTTTGATCACGCAGGACATTTGAAGTCCATCACTTTCCATCTGATCACAACGTTAGGAAAGAGTGGATTAACTTTATTTTAAATTAAGTTCCAGACCTGTAAGTAAGAACTCTCTACTTCAATACATTTCTGAATGAGTAGGCTATCTGTAGCCTACTCTTTACTCAATTACATTTGAAATGAGTTTTGCAGTTACACACTTTGCATGGCACCTAGCTTTTCTGCGGCAGTTTATTTATGCTAGAAAAGATATGATTGCCTTATCCACCCAAACTTGTCAACAATGTTGCTTTACATCAGCGGCTCTCAATTCCAGTCCTCGCGTTGAAGTGCACTTTGTGCAAGACGTGAATTCAAATTGTATATATTTACAGAGATATATGATGTCACACTCGTGCGTGAAGACGTTGCGCAGCGCAAATCCATGAATGAATGTTCCGAAATAAAGTAAACTTCAGTGGATTTCCCTGCTCAGGGAGTAGGGAGCAATGGACCCCGTATAGGGAGCATGTTAATCGGAACACAGTTCATGCATGGAGCGCACTTCTAACAAGCTGATTATCTGAATCAGGTGTGTTAACAAAGAGAGATATGCAGAGTGGGGGGATCGAGGACTGGAATTGAGATGTGAGAATGTGAGCTCCTTAGCAAGTAATTGTTTTATATATGAGATGAGGACATGACTGCAGCTGGAAATGAAGCCGAAACCAGCACATCCAGTGCAAGAAGACTTTTACTTTTTAATAATATACAGGCCTAGTGTTTCTTTAGTTCTTTGTGATTTGTTGAATGTAATGGTTGTCTGTTTTCCTGTGGTTGTTGGCTTATTGTTTGTTCTAGTTTTTCCATGAAATATCTGCACATATATAATTTCCTCTGCCTATTTTCTCCAGCTTCTTACAGTTTTTGACTGGGATGTCTCTTTTACTAGTGCATCTTTGAGCCTATTTTTAGTTTAAGTAAAATACTTAAGTACGGTTAAATCAGATACTCTAATACTTTTACACAAGTTGTTTTAGAATTGGTAACTTGTAACTTGTAGTGGAGTAATTTTCACTGTAAAGTATCTGTACTTTTACTCAAGTATGGTTTTCAGGTACTCTTTACACCTCTATGTGTTTTGGGCATTTTTTCAATAGGATTTAACATCCCACCAATATAATCCATCACATACCAGTAGACACCATAATAGTTTACATTAAAACCAATGCAATTCCCATTATAACCATTACATTTTCCATTGTGTTTTGGGCAGGGTCGTTACGTGGTCACTATTGCTTTGTCTCTTCTTACAGATCGTTTGATACCGAGTTATTTATGTGTTTTAAACCTAAATCACAGCGGCGTCCATCAATGAGGAATGAATGTACGCTGTCAGCCAATCACAGCAGTGGGCTTGTACTTCCCAATCTGCAATCCACCTATAAACAGAGCTTTCTGCTGAGGGGGTTAAAAGCAGGACAGAAAATAGCCTATTACTTATTAATTATGATGTTTTTTTATGTACAAATCTTGATAATATTATAAGTGGACCTCGGATAATAGTACAGTATAGGGTTGTGACGGTGAGGACATTTTCCCACCGGTTAATAGACCTGATGTCACACCAGTTATAACGTGGTGGGGGGGGGGTCCCCTCTTTTCCTTAGGTTTTAAATACCCTGCAAGCGCAGTGCACGTTTTATTTTTACTTTAATATCAGCAGCAATTTGGCGTCAAGCAGTGTTTAAAATAAAAAAACAGCAAATACTGTGGAACCAAATAAATGAGAAACGAATGTTTAAAAAAAAAAAAACATTATCACTTAGATCAGGGGTAATAGATCGCTCGCGCTTTAGGTCAGTGTTTCTCAACCAGGGGGGCGAGAGATAAAACTCAAATATAATACGTTCACTAATATTATGACTTGCATGTTAAGTAATGTAAAAAAATATATATAGCCTAAAAAATAACAGTACCACCTCTCTGCGTATTCTGTGTTTAGGAGGAGAAATACGGTTCTCATCGTGTGTAATACAGACTGAACGGTGGCTCAAAAACTCTGTATGAGTATATGATACACAAACTACAGCTCTCGGCTGGATAAAACAAGTTTTGATGGTCGACTATTGTAATCGGGGTAAAGCTGATTGCAGTGACATGATCGTGCATTAGGCGTGTGTTATGTCCGTTATAAATGATGCGCAAACGAACCGTGTGTGCGCTCTCGATCACTCTAACATCATATTTCTGCTTGAACACAGCTCAGTATATAGTTGAATACAGCGAGTGTTTTATAACGGATGCTCGCGTGTGTTGGAGAAGTTTATGAGGATCAGTGGTATTTATGTGCACACGGGCATCAGACAGCTTGTGTTTACAGAGGAACTATTTAATAATGACGTCGTGAATAATAATAAAACACTATTGTATTTATTATTATTAAATTAATGCAACATAAAGATACATCACAACAAGCCTTTTTAATTATTTATATAATATGTATTTTATCATTTATTTACTTTTCACTTGGTAGATATTAATTTTATTCAAAAGTATATCCGCACAGAAAAGTGTTGATTAATGACTTAGATTAATGTCAGATTCAGAAGTCAACAGGCTTAAAACGGGCGCTTTCACATTTCGTTTCGAAACTCTTCCGCATCGTCTTGTCTGTGTCGCCTCACTCTTCTTGTCAGTCATCTCTCTTCACGTGATAAATGAAATCGCACACACCACCTCCCGCGATATATTTACTGTTTGTTATCTTTTCTGATGAAAGACAGAGAGATAGGCTAACAAATAAAAGTGTAGTCTGCACAAAATTGTATTTATTTTATTTGTCTTGTCAAGAGTCTTGAATTTATTGACAGAAAAATGTCAATAACATTTTGCTGCCAACACGGAATAAAGTGTCACAGAGAGAAAAAAGAAGTTACATAAAAATTGTAATCCTTATTTTTATTCGTTTTGTCAGGATATAATTCGTGTAGGCTAACATTCAGCCTACAACACAATAGAAAAAAATGTAGGTTTAGCCTAATAGCTATTTTATTAGTCTTGTCAAAATACTAAATTTATTTAACATCTTGCTTTTAACACAGTGAAAAGTGCAGCAGAGGAAAATAAATAAATTCGACACAGTCTGTCATTTAAAATGATAGGATAAGCATAATACAAAAAGAAAAAGGAAAGACGAGTTGAACGTCCTTCAAGGGCGCATAACGGTCCGAGTGCAGGCTGTACCGGTGTTCTGACAATCTGTCCTACCCGCTCAGGATGTGCTACCAGTAGTTCAAGCTGTTGTGTCAATCTAACGACATGAGCTTCTTTCTCAGAATGAACTACCACCTTAATAAATGATGCAGAAACAGAGGTAGCACATATTGTCAGCTATTAATCACCTATCAGAATGAACTACACCTAATAAATGATCAGAACAGAGGTGAATATTGTCTATTAAACCACAGAATGAACTACCACCTAATAAATGATTCAGAAACAGAGGTAGCACATATTGTCAGCTATTAAACACCTATCAGAATGAACTACCACCTTAATAAATGATTCAGAAACAGAGGTAGCACATATTGTCAGCTATTAAACACCTATCAGAATGAACTACCACCTTAATAAATGATTCAGAAACAGAGGTAGCACATATTGTCAGCTATTAAACACCTATCAGAATGAACTACCACCTTAATAAATGATTCAGAAACAGAGAACTACCCCTTAATAAATGTAGAAACAGAGGTAGCACATATTGTCAGCATTAAACACCTATCAGAATAACTACACCTATAAATGATTCAGAAAACAGAGGTAGAATATTGTCAGCTATTAAACCACAGAATGAACTACCACTAATAAATATTCAAAACAGAGGTGATTCAGTCAGCTATTAAACACCTATCAGAAACACCACCTAATAAATGATTCAGAAACAGTAGCACATATTTGTCAGCTATTAAACACCTATCAGAATGAACTACCACCTTAATAAATGATTCAGATAGCACATATTGTCAGAAACACCTATCAGAGAACTACCACCTTAATAAATGTAGAAACAGAGGTAGCATATTGTCAGCTATTAAACACCTATCAGAATGAACTACCACCTTAATAAATGATTCAGAAACACCTATCAGAATGAACTACCACCTTAATAAATGATTCAGAAACAGAGGTAGCACATATTGTCAGCTATTAAACACCTATCAGAATGAACTACCACCTTAATAAATGATTCAGAAACAGAGGTAGCACATATTGTCAACTTTTAAACAGAATGAACTATTAAAAAACACCTATCAGAATGAACTACCACCTTAATAAATGATTCAGAAACAGAGGTAGCACATATTGTCAGCTATTAAACACCTATCAGAATGAACTACCACCTTAATAAATGATTCAGAAAAAGAGAAACATATTGTCAGCTATTAAACACCTATCAGTAGCACATATTTGTCAGCTATTAAACACCTATCAGAATGAACTACCACCTTAATAAATGATTCAGAAACATATTGAGCTATTAAACACCTATCAGAATAACTACCACCTTAATAAATGATTCAGAAACAGAGGTAGCACATTGTCAGCTATTAAACACCTATCAGAATGAACTACCACCTTAATAAATGATTTGTCAGAAACAGAGGTAGCACATATTGTCAGCTATTAAACACCTATCAGAATGAACTACCACCTTAATAAATGATTCAGAAGAGGTAGCACATATTGTCAGCTATTAAACACCTATCAGAATAACTACACCTTAATATATGAACAGAGGTAGCACATATTGTCAGCTATTAAACACCTATCAGAATGAACTACCACCTTAATGGTACTTTAAGGTAGAATAATGAGGAGAATATTTTGTCAGACAAAGATAACATTTTATTGTCATTTTAATTCGGCATTAATTCATTTTAATTGAGCATTTAATGCTTGAAAAGTGTAAGCAAAGTATATTACGGGAATTTTAATTATTATATGTAATTAAAATCTGTACACAATAATAAACACTACATATATATGTACTGTGTTTTAGATTTTTTTTTTACAGCTGATTTAGAACAAGATAGTCTTACCCCAAAATGTTTATTATACAATGGCTATTTCTATATTTTGCTATAGTGTGCCAGTGTATTTATAATTATTACAATAATTGGAAAAATTATTGTTGGGAAATGTGAACTGATATTTTCTACTGGCACACTAAAGCAAAAAAAAAAATAGCCATCTTGAAAATATTTAAACAACACCAGACTATGATTTGCAATGGTTGCAATTGTATTTTGTGGAAAGATTCTCTGTAGTCACGACACCAGGGATGCAAGTTAGGTGTTCCCACCTTGAACACAAATTGCACTGCACCTAAAAAGAGTCGAATGACTTAATTAAATCAACAATGCATTAAGTATGTTAAAGTGTATCCTTTGAACATAGTATGAATCTACATGTTATTTGCCATGGTAAAGCTGTCAGAGATATTATCTGGGTTTGTCTTGTTGCAAGCTGTGCAGATGGAAGAAACATCACCTTGTGGGATAAAGAGATAGGCCTTTACCAAAAGTACTTTAAAACCTTATCATTAAATTGTGTTTGGGTATGGAAGCCTGATAATAAAGGGTATTAGCAATGCAGAGTGTATGCTTTTGAAAAATAAATAACCTCACAAAATAACCTCCAGCTATGACTTTATAATGCAAAAGTAAATTTGATTACAAATAAATAAACTTACCACCATATTCAATTATTGTGCAAGCTATACATAATCTGGCCCTTTCCACAGCTTGTGTATCTGTGTGGATGTTCAGAGCGCCGCCTGTGCTTAAGTAATACTCTGCAAACTAACAAATCCAGTTATGAAAGAACAGTATTATACATAAACAAAATCTTCACTGAAGATAAATACTTCTGTAGCCCAAATTTTGAAATCAAGACTCCACAGCTGCTCCCATCTTTCTGCAGCTCATGATGTAAACTAAGTGTAGCCCAGCTTGCATGCATCTCATTGTGGCACCGCATCTTTAGGAAATAAAAAAAAAAACATTAATAAACTTACAAGCATACATCACATTTGGTGAGAGCATAGGTCAGAGAGCATAATAAACTCTAATACACTCTAATTATTATACACTGCTTATAAAAAGTACATATTTTCAATGTTGATGTTTTGTTTCTCTGTAACAGTTAAAGTTGCACTGCCCAATATGAAAGTGATCTATTAAAGCTACCAGCAAGGATATAAAATAACCCAAGTTTACTATAGTACTGGTCTATGCCACTCAGTCATGATTAATTTCCTCACTGACCTCCAGTTCCTATGTAGCTTCCTTTTGTAAGAATCCCCGTGTCCTTGAGGATCTGCAATTATAATCTTTCTTTCTGAAAACTTAATAATCTGAAACAAATAAATGCAAAAAAAATAAAAAAATATATATATATATGTAACGGGTATATTATTTTGAAAAGTAATTATTTTTGGGATACTCTTATTTTGGCGAGCGTTCCGCTTTTTGCGTGTGCTGTGAGTGCAGCAGAGAGAGAGACGAAGAAGAGCGCGTTGTATGAGTGTGTCACACAAAGTGAGTGAGTGTAGTGTCGTGATCGCGAAGCTCGTTCGATAAAGTTGCTTCAACGGAAGATTATCGAGGCTTGAGTCGAATAAAGGACGACAGCACCAAGTGAGAGTGTGGACAGTGACCCATGTTTCATAGTGAAGAAGAGTTTTTTCCAGTTTTGTTCTCGTGGTATGTGTTGGCTGCTTAGAACGACGCAGTAACATATCGTGAAGGCCACGGAAGCTGTGAGTACGTTTAAAGTGCAAAACCCACTTGATTTTTGTCGTCAAGAGACTTCTTACATGTCGTTTTGCTGTATTTTGCACTGTCCGTGTTTTAGTTGAAAAGCATTGCCAAGAGCTAACAGTTCAACGGGACGGTTCACGTGTAACTGAGTTTCCCGCACGTGTCAGAGCACGTGAGACTGAGATCGCTGTATAATGCAGATAATGCAGAGACAGTTAATGCAGATAACTTTTTCGCCAATTCAAGTTTGAAGATTGTTTTACTACCCTGCCATCCAAGTGACATCTCAGTTTGATTCATCTTCAGTTTTATTTTTTTTAGACAGTTTATCTGTGGAACATTTTATAAAGTTGAGTGAATTTTTGAACACATTTAAACTACGTGATCTTCAGTTTATTTCAACGCACCCTACGTCCAGACAACGCACTCTAATTAATCGATCTACGAACAGATATTTTCCTTTTCCCTCAGTGACTGAACTGATAAACAGCGCTGTGGTAATTCAAGTGGACTAAGGAACATGTGTAACTCGTGAACTGTGAGTAAACATTTGAAGGGACGTTTCATAAGTGCTCATTCTGAGATTTAATTGCGTATGCTTTGTTTTTTTTGGTTGTTATTTTCAAATGTGATTGTTTGAAGGTGAGAATTTGAAAAGGTGAGAAGTTGTGGGTTTACAAATTGAAAGTGATCTAATTTTGAAGTTTCATAAGGGATTTGTTATACCACAAGTGAAGGTTTTTTTCAACTGTTGTGTTGAAAGTGTTAGTGTGAATTCAAAAGACAACACAAGCACTGTAAATTATTTTCTTTTCTTTCATGTAATCCTTTTATTCAAACAGCAGAAATAATTAATCATAACAAAAGGAAATCTAAAAGAATAAATTCTGTAATTCCTTTTTGCACTTATTTACAGTGTACCTTTTTTTTGTTGAGAGCTGCTAGGGAGTGGGGGAGTCTCGCTTACTTTATTAGATCTGGGGAGGGAGGAGCACATTACACTATACTCTCACATATGCAATTTCACTTCAGGAAGCCACCGTGTAACATTACCGTACCTGAAGCCTACCCTTGTCAATCAGTAGTGTTCCAACACAATAAGGTAAGAAACCACATACACACGTTAGTGTGTAACGAGACTAAAAAGTTTGGGGAGCGGGGACTAAGATCCTTTCGTTATCCAAACTTCCAGGGCAGCCATAATCAATTTCCCCTACATGACGGGCTAAATACCCCGTTACATATACACACACATTTAAACATGGCATACATATTCAAATACAACAGCTATAACAAAAAGTATACTGCCCTGTTAAAATGTAAAAAGTTTTGATGTAAAAAATAATTCTAAGTCAATTATCACTTTTAATAAGTTGCCTATAGCCCCGAATTTTACTAGCATATTGCTGTTTATTTGTACTTATAAGGTCATATTAATGCATTACATCCCCTAATCCCACCCCATACCTACACCTAAACACTACAACAACTACCTTACATGGTATTAATTAGCAGTACAATTTGAGTTTAGTGAAGCAAAATGCATCATTAATAGTGAATATTCCCCATACTAAAGTATTTCAATAAACCATATTTATTTGTCTTCCAAAAATTTACATTTAGTCATTTAGCAGACACTTTTATCCAAAGCGACTTACAAATGAGAAATAATAGAAGCAAACAAAACCAACAAAAGAGCAACAACATGCAAGTCCTATTACAAGTCTCGGTTAACCTAACGCAGTACATGTAGCAAGGTTTATTTAAAAAAAAAAAATGATTGAGTAGATAGAATATAGAAAAAAGAAACCTAGTTTTTTTTAAGAAACGAGTACATAGAATAGAAAAAAGAAAACTAGTGTTAGTTTTTCAAGAAAAGCTAGCAGTTAGAGAATACATTTGCAATTGATAGAGGGTCAAGTCATGTGTGTGTGTGTGTGTGTTTTATATATATATATATAAGACAGATAGATCAAATATAATTAAAATTGAGAGAGTTAGGGGGTCAAATAAATTGTACTAATCTTGACAATAACTCATCATTGTATAATCGATTACCTTACAAATCACAATGCACCAATTCAAAACATTAGAAAGGGTATAACATATGGACAAAAGTATTGAGACAGAACCCTTCTATTGAACAGGTTTGACTACTTTTGTCATTGCCAAGAGCACAAATATACATATTACATTATATATTCAACATAGTGTGGTTGTCACGGTTGCCTTCTGTGGCAAAATGAAGAACAAGGAGACGTGGGCCAAAAACTAAACAGTCTTTAATCCTCCAAAACGGGGTAAAACAAGGCAGGCAGAGACACACAAGAAACACAACACCGAACGTAAAATACCAGACATCAGAGACTAGAAAACATGCAGGGGAAAACTAAGTAAGACCCAAATACAAAGAGTTACAATAATTTAAGCTAGATATAATAAAAGTATGAATAACCTTCTCCAAGTATTAAAAACAATAAAATGAATGGCATATTGATGGCATATGAATATATAATTAATTACCCATTTCTCAACGTCGACTGTCATCCCTGGCCAATAATACCTGGCACACAAGGCATTGCGAGTTTTAAATACCCCACTGTGGCCTCCCAAAGGGATGCTGTGGAATTCCTCGAACAATGCCCTGCATTCGTCCTTGGTTTTAACTGCCTTCCTTCTCCCATAATACAGCAAACCATCTGTAACATTGACTAAATTTACTAAATATGTAATACAAATTAACCTTGGAGACTTTTTGCAAAACACTGCCTTCACACTAACCTGAGACTCTGAACTTTGATGAGTGTCGCCTCAAGTTTTGACGTTCAGTTTTATTGTATTGTGTTGGGTACACATTTGTAGTGAGGAAAGCGATCACCTCTTCGTATCTTCTCTCCGTGATACTATCTACAATGCTTTCAGAAGAAAATAAAATAATTCAGAAGCAAACAGATTACTCACACAGACAGTTAATGTTTTTTATTGGTTATGTCACAACCGTTAAAAATTATACAATAAATAATGAACAAAAATACTATAGTAATTTATAGTAAATACTACAGTGTTTTTGAACCATACTATAGTAAAGCACTTTAATTTGTTGTGGTAATTCTATAGATGCTGTGGTAATATAACAACTATAGTAATATAAACAAATGACTTTACCCAATACTGTACTAAGTTTTCTACAACTATAGGGAAGATTATACAACAATACACTATAGTAAAAACTAAAGTATACTACAGTATTTATTACAGTTTATCAGTTCGCTATAGTTAATAGAACAGTATGCTGTAGCATTCATTAACAAAATCTTGTAAATACTATAATATGCAGTATAATGCACTTTACTATAGTGGTTAAAAACAATAGTGTTTACTATAAATTACTATAGTATTTTTTTCGTGTGGGTGCTAACAAAAAAATTATTAATATATATATATATGAATGAAGAAGAGTTCACATGCAACAATTACAGCTAACTAACACATGATCACATTGATATATTTAATATTGACGGAGCAAGACCATGTCAAAGCTTAAAATCATAGTGAAATGAATGACTGAAAAACGTTACACATTTAGCCTGAATATCACAGGCTCACAAATAATCTGTTTTGAAGAGTAGCCCACTTAAAACGTCAACAACTACCTTGTGTAAAATAGAAAGTATTCCACAAAACTTTAATATAGTAGCCTAATAGTGTTGAGCTATAAAGCCCAAGACACACTGCACGATTTTTGGCTGTCACAGACGAAAGACGGGCATCTTTAAACAATCTAGGCAAATCAGAAATCGCGGTCTGGACAGCCGAAATTCGTGCAGTGTCTCGGCTTAAGACAAAAACATTTTTGATAACGTTATGCTCATCGAAATCACAGACAATGATGAAATTATCACCCATTTACTGGGAGCCATTCGGTTTTGAATATAGTATAAGATCGATTGGCTGCTCCTCAAGATTGCATACGTTTTAGGGAGAATAAACCATTGTGATAAAATTAAGCATTGGAATGAGAGACAATGGAAAAAATCACATATTTAATGTTAAAGATTCGACGTTCAGTGAAAATGTATTTTATTTAGTATGACAAAGACAAATTTTATTTAGTAAATCAGGGACTCGTCAAAACCGCATGTTTTTTTGAAGAAGCACCCTCTTAGTAACGTTAGAAAACTCGTGTTTGTTGTTATAAATTATTATACAATTTAGAAATTATTAATTGTTTAATGAGAGAGATTCAATTTAACAAAAAAACACAACTGTAATTAAGCTAAATATATTTTACTTACGCACTCGTTCACAACTCAGACAGGGTAGCTCAAATTTATGGGCGGGTCTTCAGATAGAGAGTTTCCAAGAGTAGTAGGGTACTGCGCATGCGCATTGTGTATGGGTAGCTCATTCTGAGAGGTAGCACAGAGTGTCGGAACACCGGCGCTCTATAAGAATAAAGCGCAGATATGCTGTTCTGAAAGGATGTCCGGAACGGCATATTGTTAGACCGCCCGTTCCCCTTCAAATTGTTAATATTGCACCAGAGATTTACCGACCGATACCGCGTTGTATTCGGGAAATTAATCCCGTGGACGAAATCTGGTCGGGACAGCCGCTGCAATGCAGACCTGCTGTGATGCACGGCTCTCGTTCGTTCGGTGCACTGCATTGAGCAGCAGCGTTCAGTTTTAATTGTAGTGTCCTCTAACTGAACGAAATCGTTTTTATTACTATAAAAAAAATCTAAACGACGGTGCCACGGTGGGCGGGTGACGTAACGGTGTTGAGGCTTAACACCGGTATAACCGTCATCACCGTCTATCGCGGCAAGCCTAGTACAGTATAATATAAAAAAACAAAGGCAGTTTATAACCCCTTTAAGGATGTACTGTTTGCTTCTTTAATTTACAAAAAGATAAAATAAATGAATATTTCATGATTAACCTATTACTTCCTGAAAAATTTAATATACGCTGCAGTAAATTCACTCATCAAAATCCATTATTTAATGTTTTAAAAAGCGCTTCAACAGTAAACAGCTTCACTCAAAGAAATGGTAAATCACCTGTTTTTACAGCAACAAATAACTAACTAAAACCACCTATTAAAAATGAACAGTTGAACATATCAGCGTGATGACAGAAAACATCTTTACATGTCAATAGATCCTGTTTTCCCCTCATTCAATTATGCTGATGACTTCAGATCCGTAAATTGCCACATTAAGCTGTCGGTTCCATTTGAATTGCTTTCCAACTAAAATTGTCAACAGACTTAAGATTGGTCTCTTTTTAAACAACAGATTATTATAGTTACAAAAATTATATTACAAAAAAGATGGAAGTGTAAGTTTTTGAAAATATAAATGTAAAAATTTAAATATTTATATTTTATATAAAATATATATTTTGCAGCTACTGTGAAAATGAAAACAATAAGAAGTTGTGTTCAATATATAATTATGAAATTTTGTTTGGGCATAACTTCTCCAGCATCAAACCCCATATTAAAGGGCGGCTTTCCATATATGTAATAAACATGTTTCATACTTTTCTCATTATTATGAAAACACAATAAATAAAAACAATTCAACCTCTAAAAAACACATAAAAGATGCAACAAGAACCCTTGTTTTACGCGGCATCAAAAATAATGTTTTATTTATATTCAACTAGTTTTTTCTCAAATAATAGATTATTTGTTTCTTAAACATATTTTTATATATTATCATTATTTCAAAGTTGGTTTATTTTGAGTACTCTTCTAACAACTTCATAAATTATAGTTCAATATTCTTACATTGCTTATTTCAAACGATGTTTGTCATTACTTTTCATTGACGCCACCGGTGGGCCAGTTTAACAGGTTAAAGTGAACAGACTTAAGCAAAAACAGACCAGCTATTTATATAATTATCATAACAGTTTTTGATAAACCATGATAGAAAACTAAATAAAAACGATTTGTTTTATTAATGTCTTTTATTTGTTTCTTACTATTTTTATGTTGGTTTATTTTTGTTCAATATTCTTACATTGCTTATTTTGATCACGCTTTTTTTAATGATTTATTTGTTTTTGATAGATCACACCTTCACACCTTCAGTGAAGCTCCTCCCACAACAACCACACCTTCAGTGAAGCTCCTCCCACAACAACCACACCTTCAGTGAAGCTCCTCCCACAACAACCACACCTTCAGTGAAGCTCCTCCCACAACAATCACACCTTCAGTGAAGCTCCTCCCACAACAACCACTCCTTCAGTGAAGCTCCTCCCCACAACAACAATCACTCCTTCAGTGAAGCTCCTCCCACAACAATCACACCTTCAGTGAAGCTCCTCCCACAACAATCACACCTTCAGTGAAGCTCCTCCCACTGCAGTTCAGCAATAAATGCTGGAATATTCCCATCAGTCTACAAGTGAAGACGAGCATCAGAGCATCAGTTTGAAGTGAAATCTGCAGAGACAGAGTTTATTGAAGGACAGAGAGAACATGAGCGATCCAGAACCCTGCAGAATGAAACACACTGAAGAACAAACAGGTTGGTGTTTATTCTTGATTCTTTAGTAATGAGGCTGAAGAACATTTAAAAAGGAAGAAATTGAATGAAAATTGTGCTGTAACAGTGTTGAATTAAAAATATTGGTCAGTTAGTTTAAAATAGTCATTAATTGCATGCTAAGTTTTTTATTACAATATATTAATGCTAATATGTTAATAATATACTATTATGATTGTGGAGTTGATCAAGCATCGAACAGTTCTCACTAAAGAAACATTGGATTAGCATCTGTATTTTTTTTTATAGATAATTGTACCTTATTTTGTAAAAATGATCATAATTTGGTGTAGCTGTTGTCTGTTTTCTCTTCACATTTCTTAGATTTTTTAATGATATATTTAAATATTGTAACCTTTTTAACTTTAATTTCAGATCTATTTGAGGAGAAACAACATCATGTCAAAACTGGAGAAACAACTCACTCACAGACTGAAAGTATTTCTTTACTGAAAAGAAGAGACAAGAAAAGTTTCACCTGCACTCAGTGTGGACAGAGTTTCACAAACAAACACAATCTCAGAGATCACATGAGGATCCACACTGGAGAGAAACCGTTCACATGTGATCAGTGCGGGAAGAGTTTCACAAACTCATCAAACCTTCAGAGACACATGATCATCCACTCTGGAGAGAAACTGGAGAGAAACCGCATGAATGTGATCAATGTGGAAAAACATTTTCGTGGGCTTCAGGCCTGAAGAAGCACCTGAAAGTTCATTCAAAGGAGAAACCACATTCATGCTCTTTATGTGGAAAGAGTTTTTCACATCTGCAGAGTTTAAAACTACATCAGAAGATACACACTGGTGTGAGAGAATATATGTGCTTTGAGTGTGAGAAGACTTTTATTACAGATGGAGAATTGAAACAGCACCAGAGGATCCACACTGGAGAGAAACCTTACAAGTGTTCACACTGCGACAAGAGATTCAGTCGGTCAGGAACCCTGAACTACACGAGAGGATTCACACTGGAGAGAAACCTTACAAGTGTTCACACTGCGACAAGAGATTCAGTCAGTCAGAAACCTGAAATCACACGAGAGGATTCACACTGGAGAGAAACCTTACAAGTGTTCACACTGTGACAAGAGATTCAATCGATCAGCACATCTGAAATCACACGAGAGGATCCACACTGGAGAGAAACCTTACAAGTGTTCACACTGCGACAAGAGATTCAGTCAGTCAGAACATCTGAAATCACACGAGAGGATTCACACTGGAGAGAAACCTTACACGTGTTCACACTGCGACAAGAGATTCAGTCATCAGAAAACACACGAGAGGATCCACACTGGAGAGAAACCTTACAAGTGTTCACACTGCGACAAGAGATTCAGTCGGTCAGGACATCTGAAATCACACGAGAGGATCCACACTGGAGAGAAACCGTATCACTGCACTGCATGCGGGAAGAGTTTCAGACATTCATCTAACCTACTCAAACATACAAAAAACAATCACCGTAAGTAGATTATAGATCCAGCACTTTCAAGTCTGATGCTTCAGTCTCACTAAATGTGACATAATATTGCATCAAGCACTAAAATCTGAACATAATCTATAGTTTTCACAGTAAATAAAGTTAATCTTCAACATCAGCAGTTTCATCTGTGAGATTCAGATCAACTCAAAGATGGACAATATCTGAAAGTTGCACTGTTATATAACATCAAATGATATCGTTAGACTTTATAACGAGTTTAATTTTATGTTCAGCTCTCTTATAATAAGTGTATCACTTGTAGTTTTTTACATTTAGGTGATAAAGCAGTTCATCATATTTAGTGTTTGTAGTAGGAAAAGAAATAAGACAATAAACAGAGCTGGGTAGTAGCTGATTACATGTAATCTGGATTACGTAATCCAGTGTAATTAGATTAAATTACATTTTAAAATACCCGTTATCAGACTACATGTTAATTTTGTATTGATTACATGATTATATTATTCACACAATAGCAATACGTGTACATTAATCATAATTTATTGATTCTCTCTAATTCCTCTTTTTCATCTTTTAAAATAGACTTTATATACAGTACATTCAGAAAGTCTTGCAGTTTTTATTGACATTCACACAGAAATCAGTCATTAGTCAGATGGCAACACAGCATTTGATCACTGGATTTACAATTAACTACAGATGAACATATACATTTTGATTTGAATTATTGCTCTGTAGGTTATGTATCCATGTAATTCTGTGTCTTTAGAAGGCTTTTGTCTTTCAAACATTGAAAATGACAAATTAAAAATTCTCATCTGATCTTTTTTCACTTAGTATATAGGGATTGTCTGCTTTCACCTCACATTTCTCAGATTTTTTTAATGATTTATTTTTAACATTTTTAACTTTCATTTCAGATCAGACGGAGGAGAGTGAATAACAGAAACATCTTCAAAGAAAAAAGTACGTTTCACTTGCCTGTCAGAGTGGAAAGTGTTTGACAAGCAAGAAGAGTCTCAAGATCCACATGAACATCCACACTGGAGAGAAACTGCATGAATGTGATCAATGCGGCTTGACATTTGTGTGGGCTTCAAATCTGAAGAATCACCTGAAAGTTCATTTGAAGGAGAAACCACATTCATGCTCTTTGTGTGGAAAGAGTTTTTCACATCTGCATAATTTAAAAGCTCATCAGAAGATACACACTGGTGTGAGAGAATATATGTGCTTTGAGTGTGAGAAGACTTTTATTACAGCTGAACATTTAAAGAGGATCCACAGAAACCGTATCACTTCACTGCATGCGGGTTTCACTCAATCATCTTCTCTAAGCAGTCATAAAATAAACAATCTCATTAGAGTAGTTCATCTTCTTTCAAGTGCGACATTGCATCTCTGTCTGTCGTAAGCTATAGTTACAGTGAAGACCAGCAGTTTCATCTGAGATTCAGATCAGTTCAAAGATGGAGTTCCTCCCCAAATTATAATACCTAACGTTTTATTTCTGATTATGCTTTAGTTTGTTTATAATTTTATGAAGGTTTAAACTGTTCTTGTTCAAGAAGCTGAAAAGAGGTTGATTTATTTTGTATTTCATCTTCGATGCTGTTTTTTATAACAACGGGTTATTCTTCCACTTGTGGTGTATTTTAGAAAATGCAGATGTAAGATATACTGTCATTTAGCTTTGCAACTTTTATTCTCTTGAGATGATTTGCTATTTTATTGGTTAATAAGAAGAGATATCTGTCTCATTCATTTCAGCTTGTGCTTCTTACAGTTGCTTAAACTTTTATTGTCCATTTGTCTGCTGATTCTTTTTACATTTACATTTATGCATTTAGCAGACGCTTTTATCCAAAGCGACTTACAATTGCATTCAGGTTATACATTTTTTAATCAGTATGTGTGTTCCCTGGGAATCGAACCCGCAACCTTTTGCGCTACTGATGCAATGCTCTACCACTGAGCCACACAGGAACATCATGAACAATTTCATAATTTTAGTTACATCCAAGCGCTCAATCCGAGCCTTGGGTTCGAGCCTCCATTGAAGACAGCAAGCCAAGTTTGTTTACTATTAACCATCAGGACTGGATGGGCAGGCGAACTCATGAAATGCCTAATAAACTATATTTCATCTCACACCTGACTGTCTTTTTGACAGAGTTTTGCCGATTTGAACAGAATTTGGCGCACTAATGGAAGTTACTCTTATAAGTTGTTCACACTATTTCATATAATATAAAATACTCATTACACAGCATAGTGTCATGGGGCGTTGTTTGTGCATAGGAAAATTAACCATTGTTTTATTATTGTTGTTTATTATATTTTCGGTTGGTTGATCATTGTTTTATTATTGTTGTTTATTATATTTTTGGTTGGTTGATCACTAGGGCTGGGTAAAACAATATTGATTTTTTTAATTCTAATTGATTCTCATTTTTACGAAACAATATCGATTCTTAAATCCTAAGAATCAATTAGCCTGTTTTCAGTTAATACACTGAACATTGTAGCGCACCTCCCGTAAATCGCAATAGGCTTTGACAATTTTTTTCAAAAGGAGCTTTTAACAACTCAGTATGTGGTGTATTGTTGGAAGATTGTGGTTGATCATATTGACATGAACAAAGTATTGACACTGCCTTCGAAATATATAATAACTATCAAGGTTAGAGAAATCTCATTCAAATCGTTACTCAGATTTTACCCAGCTAATACAATTTTACCCATAGACACAAGCTGTTCATTTTGTGGTGGTTCATTTTCTGAGGGTATCATCTGGCCAGAGGAGAACTGCCCCCCGAATGAGCCGGTGTCCTGACATTTTATCCTACCCGTCAGATTTTCCTACCTCGGCTTATTGCGCATGCGCGTTTCAATATTGCATCCTTTTTCTCACGCTGAACAACAATATTTAATGTATCTGAATTACCGTAAGGGTAGATTTAGGGTTGGGGTTGGTGTATACGTTAATAAAACACAATCTAATAGGTAGAATTTTTTTTTATTGTTGGTTTCTGGTACTAGATGTATCCCTTCTATCCACAACCGTGAATATAACACGTAATTACTGTATGTGCATTTCTGTAAGGGTAAGTTTAGGGTTGTGGTAGACATACAAATTAATAAAATATAATTTAACAGGTAGTATTTTTCGTTGTCAAGTTGTACTACCCACTGTTTTAATGGGAGGTAGGAAAATCTGACAGGGTAAGACAAATCGACAGAACACCGGGTTTCTCCCAAGGTTTTTTTTAATACATTCTGTCACCGGTGGAGTTTTGGTTCCTTGCCGCTGTCGCCTCTGGCTTGCTTAGTTGGGGACACTTAACTTCCAGCGACATCGTTGAGTTTATTGCACAGATGCTATTTAAACTGAACTGACCTGGGTGATAACATCACTGAATTCAATAATGAAATGCCTTTAACTAAAAATTGCATGTTTAATCTTGTCCTTTTACAATATTGACACTCTATTTTCCTATTTTGATAATCGAAAGTTGCTTTGACACAATCTGTATTGTTATAAGCGCACTTGACTTGGTGACCCTAATGAAACGGATCATTATCTTGATATCTGCATATCTTCCGGGATTGTCCTCACACAGCTATTTTTAATTAAATTCTTTAATGTTATCAATCCCAATGTGCTCGAGGGTTTCTCTTTGTTTTTTAAAGGGGTGATGAACTGAGAAACCCCAACTGCATTGATCATTTGACATAAAAGAGGTTATTGTACTATAAAACCATCCTGCCAGTTTCAGAACTCAAAACTTTGTTGTTAATCTAAAAACAGCTTATATTGAAGCCAGTTTGCCAAAACGACAGCTTTTGGAATGTTCCTATGTATGATGTAATAGGTAGATTAAGCACCGCCTCCGCAGAACTAAATCGACGTCACTGTCTGTTTAGCCCCGCCCACCGATTCGCGCGTGTAGTATTTACAAGGCAGGTGAACGCAGGTCTAGGCAGAAACCAAATGACAAAGACGGCTCTGTTTGTGGAAAAACAGTCTTTGCATTCCTTTCCATCTGATCCCACCGTTAGGAAAGAGTGGATGAACTTTATTTTAAATGAAGATCCAGACCGTGTAAGTAAGAACTCAGTCCTGTTTACTTTATTTTACCGCGGATTTGTTTACAGTTACCCATAGTGTCAGTAACGCAACGCTCGTTCTGTCATCTCAGGGAACCGAGGTTACTTTAATAACTGGAGTGAAACAATTTGACTTGGGATTTTCTAAAAGATTGAAACTAAAAGACTATGCTGTGCTATTGGATCCGACAGTGATGTGCAACAAAATTGAGAGTGACTATATATACCATTATAAACCATTAGCTTTTTCCAGTAAAACCATTACAAAATTAATTTTTGTAGTGTGTTTTCAGAGGTGTAAAGTACTTGAGTAAATGTAACTAATTACTGTACTTAAGTATCTTTTCGGATACTTTGTGGTTGTACTGAGTTTCAAAGATATTAACAACTTTTACTCTCTACTTCAATACATTTCTGAATGAGTATCTGTACTCTTTACTCAACTACATTTGAAATGAGTGTTGCAGTTACAAATTACACTTTACTTGGTACCTAGCTTTTCTGCAGCAGTTTATTTATGCTACAAAATATGAGACATCGTCAACTACAGGGCACTTGAAAGTACATCTTGTGCATTTTGCCTAAACTTGTCAACAAGGTTAATTTACATGAATGTGAGCTTCTTGGCAAGTAGTTGTGAATCACAGGCGTTTTATATATGAGATGAGGACATGACTGCAGCTGGAAATGAAGCCGAAACCAGCACATCCAGTGCAAGAAGACTTTGACTTTTTAATCTTAATTAACATTGTTTTATTTATCCTTTATACTGCAGAGACCTTTTTGAAGGTTATTGTTCAGTATTATTTTGATTTTAGAAAATAAGTGTGATTGCTCTCCTCACAAATCAGCTCTTTCTTGTTTTTGTTCCTGGTTATGTCACTTCCTGTCTCCCGTGGTGTTTGTAGTCCGTTTTTATCTTATCTTGTTCCGCTTGTTAGCCTCCTGTATATAAATATACAGGCCTAGTGTTTCTTTAGTTCTTTGTGAGTTGTTGAATGTAATGGTTGTCTGTTTTCCTGTGGTTGTTGGCTTATTGTTTGTTCTAGTTTTTCCATTAAATATCTGCACATAGATCCTTGCCTCTGCCTGTTTTCTCCAGCTTCTCCACAACGTTACAGTTTTTGACTGGCATGTCTTTTCTACTAAAAGCAGGACAGAAAATAGCCTATTACTTATTATTAATTCTGTTTTTTTATGTACAAATCTTGATAATATTATAAGTGGACCTCAGAGAACAGTACAGTATAATATAAAAACAAAGGCAGTTTATATAGTATATCATAGTATATAGTTTAAATTAAAACTATTTGTGATGTTAATGTCAATTAGTAGATAATTTATTTCTTAAACTTATTTTTGTGTTAGTTTATCTTGTTTCTTTTTTCTTACATATTTTGATTACTTTTCATTGATGCTTTTTAAAGTGATTTATTTGTTTTTGACAGATCTGCTCCTCTTACTGTACAGCGATCACAATCACACCTTCAGTGAAGCTCCTCCCACAACAACCACATCTTCAGTGAAGCTCTTCCCACAACAATCACACCTTCAGTGAAGCTCCTCCCACAACAATCACATATTCAGTGAAGCTCCTCCCACAACAACCACATCTTCAGTGAAGCTCCTCCCACAACAACCACACCTTCAGTGAAGCTCCTCCCACAACAACCACACCTTCAGTGAAGCTCCTCCCACAACAATCACACCTTCAGTGAAGCTCCTCCCACAACACCACACCTTCAGTCTCTCCTCCCACAACAATCACACTTCAGAAGCTCCTCCCACAACAATCACACCTTCAGTGAAGCTCCTCCCACAACAACAACACACCTTCAGTGAAGCTCCTCCCACAACAATCACACCTTCAGTGAAGCTCCTCCCACAACAATCACACCTTCAGTGAAGCTCCTCCCACAACAATCACACCTTCAGTGAAGACTGAAGAACAATACGGTTATACAGCTTCAAGTAGATTGTCAGATTTTGATTTGTTGTAATAGAAAAAAATATATAGATCTTTGCAATAATAATGTTGAAGCAGTAAATAATAAGAGCACTTTCTATAAACTTGATTTCATATATTTAATATTTCTCACTATAGAAACATGAGATTTGTTCCTATAATGTTTTAAACATAATAATAGGAATATCAATGTGCCTCATTCATGTAACCTTAAACATTTTACTTTAATTTCAGAGTTGAATGAAGAACTGAATGAAGAGGAGAAACATGTCAAAACTGGAGAAAAACTTTTGGGTTGCTCTCAAACCAAACAGAAATATTCAAAGAAAATAAGAGATGAGAAATCTTTCCCCTGCACTCAGTGTGGAACGAGTTTAACATGCAAACAGAGTCTCAAGATTCACACGAGAGTTCATGCAGGAGAGAAACCATTCACGTGTGATCAATGTGGAAAAATATTTTTGTGGGCTTCAACCCTGAAGAGTCACCTGAAAGTTCATACGAAGGAGAAACCACATTCATGTTCTGTATGTGGAAAGAGTTTTTCACATCTGCAGAATTTAAAAGCACATCAGAAGATACACACTGGTGTGAGAGAATATATGTGCTTTGAGTGTGAGAAGACTTTTATTACATCTGAACATTTGAAACGGCACCAGAGGATCCACACTGGAGAGAAACCTTACAAGTGTTCACACTGTGACAAGAGATTCAGTCGGTCAGAAACCCTGAAAGCTCATGAGAGGATTCACACTGGAGAGAAACTGTACACGTGTGATCAGTGCGGGAAGAGTTTTGCACAATCAGCAAAGCTGAAGAGACACATGAACATCCACACTGGAGAGAAACCGCATGAATGTAATCAGTGCGGCAAAAAGTTTTTGTGGGATTCCAGCCTGAAGAGTCACCTGGAAATGCATTCAAAGGAGAAACCACATTCATGTTCTTTGTGTGGAAAGAGTTTTTCACATCTGCAGAATTTAAAACGACATCAGAAGATACACACTGTTGTGAGAGAATATATGTGCTTTGAGTGTGAGAAGACTTTTATTACATCTACAGAATTGAAACAGCACGAGAGGGTCCACACTGGAGAGAAACCTTACTTGTGTTCACACTGCGACAAGAGATTCAATCAGTCAGGAACCCTGAAAACACACGAGAGGGTCCACACTGGAGAGAAACCGTACACATGTGATCAGTGCGGGAAGAGTTTCAGACATAAACATCAACTTAAGGTGCACATGAGAGTTCATACAAGAGAGAAACCATATAGCTGCACTGCATGCGGGGAGAGTTTCCGTCAATCGTCTTCTCTACACAAGCATACTAAAAAAAATCACAGTAAATAGATTATGTTCAGATTCAGCATTTTAAGGTCTGACACCACATCCTCACCAAACATGACAATAATGTGTTGATCTAGTCATTTGAATCTGTATAAATCAACATAACAATTGACAGGAAAAATAAACACAATCTGTTGTTTTCACAGTTAATGAAGTTCTTTTTCCTGACCATCAGTTTCATCTGTGAGATTCTGATCAACTCAAAGATTAAGTTTCATTTACATTTATGCATTTAGCAGATGCTTTTATCCAAAGCGACTTACAGTGCATTCAAGCTATACATTTTTGTCAGTATGTGTGTTCACGACCTTTTGCGCTGCTAACGCAATGCTCCACCACTGAGCCACAGGAACAAATCCAAATAACAATAGCTAAAATAAAAAAATTTCATATAATTTTACTTTGTGATATGCGATTGTATTAATGTGCGCTCTTATGAGTTTGATATAATTTGCAGTTTTTGTCTATACTGCAAATGTATCACTTCTAGTTTGTTTACTCTTTTTACGAAGGAAAGTAGTTTTTATATGTACAAACTGTTCTTGTTCACGAAGCTGTAGAAGAGCCCATAATACTGAGATGTATTGACTGACTGGCCAATTTACCAGAGAGTCTCCGGGAAAAATATGATTGTTATATTAATGGAATATTTTAGAGACGATTGGGAAAAAAATGTAAGTAGTGTTCATTATTGGTTGTTGATGTGGCCAATTAGGGGCAGTTGTGGCCTAATGGATCGAGCGTCAGACTTGTAACCCGAGGTTGTGGGTTCGAATCTCGGCTCCGGCAGGAATTGTCCACGACTGAGGTGAGACCCTTGAGCAAGGCACCGAACCCCCAACTGCTCCCCGGGCTCAACAGCATTGGCTGCCCACTGCTCCGTGTGTGTGTGTGTTGTGTGTGTGTCCACTGCTCCGGGTGTGTGTGCACTTGGATAGGTTGAATGCAGAGAACACATTTCACTGCTGGTTATACTCTGTATAATTGTGTATGTGACAAAAAAAAAAATATATATTTATGTTTTTTTTAACCTGAGATGGCCCAATGATAATGCATATATATATATATATATACACAGTGGGGCAAAAAAGTATTTAGTCAGCCACCAATTGTGCAAGTTCTCCCACTTAAAAAGATGAGAGAGGCCTGTAATTTCCATCATAGGTATACCTCAACTATGAGAGTCAAAATAAGAAAACAAATCTAGAAAATCACATTGTAGGATTTTTAATGAATGAATTGGTAAATTCCTTGGTAAAATAAGTATTTGGTCACCTACAAACAAGCGAGATTTCTGGCTCTCACAGACCTGTAACTTCTTATTTAAGAGGCTCCTCTGTCCTCCACTCCTTACCTGTATTAATGGCATCTGTTTGAACTCGTTATCAGTATAAAAGACACCTGTCCACAACCTCAAACAGTCACACTCCAAACTCCACTATGGCCAAGACCAAAGAGCTGTCAAAGGACACCAGAAACAAAATTGTAGACCTGCACCAGGCTGGGAAGACTGAATCTGCAATAGGTAAGCAGCTTGGTGTGAAGAAATCAACTGTGGGAGCAATTATTAGAAAATGGAAGACATACAAGACCACTGATAATCTCCCTCGATCTGGGGCTCCACGCAAGATCTCACCCCGTGGGGTCAAAATGATCACAAGAACTGTGAGCAAAAATCCCAGAACCACACGGGGGGGACCTAGTGAATGACCTGCAGAGAGCTGGGACCAAAGTAACAAAGGCTACCATCAGTAACACACTGCGCCGCCAGGGACTCAAATCCTGCAGTGCCAGACGTGTCCCCCTGCTTAAGCCAGTACATGTCCAGGCCCGTCTGAAGTTTGCTAGAGAGCATTTGGATGATCCAGAAGAGGATTGGGAGAATGTCATATGGTCAGATGAAACCAAAATAATAACTTTTTGGTAAAAACTCAACTTGTCGTGTTTGGAGGAGAAAGAATGCTGAGTTGCATCCAAAGAACACCATACCTACTGTGAAGCATGGGGGTGGAAACATCATGCTTTGGGGCTGTTTTTCTGCAAAGGGACCAGGATGACTGATCTGTGTAAAGGAAACGATGAATGGGGCCATATATCGTGAGATTTTGAGTGAAAACCTCCTTCCATCAGCAAGGGCATTGAAGATGAAACGTGGCTGGGTCTTTCAGCATGACAATGATCCCAACACACCGCCCGGGCAACGAAGGAGTGGCTTCGTAAGAAGCATTTCAAGGTCCTAGAGTGGCCTAGCCAGCCTCCAGATCTCAACCCCATAGAAAATCTTTGGAGGGAGTTGAAAGTCTGTGTTGCCCAGCGACAGCCTCAAAACATCACTGCTCTAGAGGAGATCTGCATGGAGGAATGGGCCAAAATACCAGCAACAGTGTGTGAAAACCTTGTGAAGACTTACAGAAAACGTTTGACCTCTGTCATTGCCAACAAAGGGTATATAACAAAGTATTGAGATGAAGTTTTATTATTGACCAAATATTTATTTTCCACCATCATTTGCAAATAAATTCTGAAAAAATCCTACAATGTGATTTTCTGGATTTTTTTTCTTATTTTGTCTCTCATAGTTGAGGTATACCTATGATGGAAATTACAGGAGGCCTCTCTCATCTTTTTAAGTGGGAGAACTTGCACAATTGGTGGCTGACTAAATACTTTTTTGCCCCACTGTATATATATATATATATATATATAACGTTTGTGTAATATATATAAACTAGATTTTTTAAGTTTTTAAAAAAAACTTTAAAGTTTTTAAAAGAATCTTCTGTTCTCCAAGCCTACATTTATTTGATCCAAAAAGAAAGCAGTATTGTGGTGAAATATTTTTTGTAATTGAGAACTAATTCTGATATGCTGATTTGCTGCTCATAATTTTTATTATTATTATTGTCATTATTTAAAACAGATGAGTATTTTTTTTCCCAGGATTCTTTGATGAATATCCAAAGGTCAGCATTTATCTGAAATAAAATGCTTTTGGAATTCAAATAATAAGGGGAGGCATTTATTTAATATTATTTATTTAAATAATATACTAAACATTAGTGATAGAAACAGGAGGGAACAAGTCATTACAAGGATGAGACTTGTACACACAGGACTGAATGCATCACTATTTATTACTGGAGCACATGAGAATGGTTTATGTGAGTTTTGTGGGGAGAAAGAAACATGTAGAGCATGTAATACGATTGTACAAAAATATAACGAAGAAAGAAAGGAATTAATAACATTCTAAAATAAAAAGGTAGTAGGTAAAATAAAAAATATAAAGCAAGGTAATAATGATTTGGGGTACTTGTTAGGATATGAGTTTAATAAAGAGATAGGCTGATAATAAAATACATTTATAGTACAGGGTTAAGCGAGAGGATTTAAAATCAAGCAGGGATGCTGTAGCCGGATCTGAATTTTAGGGAACTAGGGAAGCATTCTGGAGGAGCTGGAGACGCAGCGCCAGATGGGAACCTGGGAGTCTGGTATAGAGTAGAGTCTCAAATGTATGCAGAGTTATTATAATTTTTTGGGTGTTGTTGTTTGATTTTGTTTCCACCCACCTCACCTCCTACTCTTTCTACATGTTCATATGTCATTTTAAGGATAATAACTAACATGACTGCACAACAGAAACGTCCTGTAGGTGGCGCTATACATTTATATTGTTCTGCGCCAAAACACTAAAGAAGAAGAAGACGTTTGTCGTGTTTTCTGAGGTGAGTCAGTCAGTTCAGATATCTCTATTATTTACACAGATATGGAGCATCTCAACATCCTACGAGGTTATTTCTCAATAGTTTTCCTCGGATAAAACACTAGTTATGCGCCTGTTCTGTGTCTGCAGACTGATTTAGTTGAAAGGAACATTACAGTAAACTAAAGTCATGCAGACGTGGACGATTTCGTGTATTTTTTAAAGCTTGTGTGTTCAAATTTTTGAGTGATAATGTTAGTGTTATTTATGTTGAACGTTAAAGATTGACCTGTGATCGCGTGCTTAATATTATTTATATATTTATCATATGATCGTGCTTAGAACATTTAAATGCTGACATATTTAACGTTACAATAGCTTTTCAGCAGGCTTTAACATTACTTCTCTTCTGCTGTTGAGATGCTCTGGCTTAATTGTGCATCAAAGAGAGATCATTCATTTCCAACTAATCATGGATTAAACTCGTTTCTTTTTATAAAATAATTAAATCGTCGGTTCCTGTGGCTCTGTGGTAGAGCATTGCGTTAGCAGCGCAAAGGTTGTGGGTTCGATTCCCAGGGAACACATGTACTGACAAAACATGTATAGCCTGAATGCACTGTAAGTCACTTTGGATAAAAGCGACGGCTAAATGCATAAATGTAAATGCTGATTCTTCTTGCATTAATACTAATTGTTCAATCGTTTTAATAAATAATAACTATATCAACATGCAGTTCCGTTGATGAAATAAGACTGGAATAATATATGTATATAAAACTTTTACCAAAAAACTTTTTTGTTTTCGTCAAAAAAGGAGACACATTAGCTGCGTTTCCATCTGCCTATATTTATGCACATTTTAGAATAGCGCATAAAAAACGCTGGATGGAAACGCCAAGATGTGCTTAAATTAAAAAAATGCGCATAAAAAAACTTATGCGCACATTTGAGTAGTATACATTCTTTATCCGATAAGAAAGAATTTGCATAAACTACAATGGAAACTAATTTTCCAGAATAAATTCCTCCATTGTGACTTTGCGCTATGAGACGGGATACTTGACTAACTAGTAGACCGATCTCGTTCACAGCATCTGTAAGTTGTTATGGTCATTCTGAAAATGCCTGAGGAAAGTCTGTCATTGAAGTATATCTGTATAATTAGCTTACTGTCTTACTTGACTGCGTTCCTAAACTGCATCTTCCACCTCTGGAAGTAATAACCGCATTTATTGTGTCTCTGCTCGCTCTGAGGTGCAAATACATTTTCATATATCAACATTACTATATTCAGTGGCTTCTCCTATATTCTTAGTGATATTTAGTGCCACAGTTTACCAGGAAGCACATTTTTGTTCTCTTTGACTAAACGGTGGTTTATTCGTATATGTTTTATGCGATATTTCAGTTTTGCCCATAAGTTTAATTCGAATATTTGGATGGAAACAGCTAATGTTATTGCGGACTCCTCTACATGCCTCTACTACTCGAGTTTACATTAGTGCGGTTGCTAGATATCAAGAGTTCAAATGATCGCTGTTACAAGGATACATTTTCTGCCCGGTGCTTTGCTTATTTAAAAAGCCTATAATTAAATCAGTACACTATATGGTCAAATAAACCATGTAGGCCTATGACTCTACATTCTATTGATTTGTGCTTACTGGTGAAAGTGCAATAGCCTACCTGAAATGCTAAAGTAAATTTCTCAAATGAAGTGAAGTGATGTGTGGCCAAGTATGGTGACCCATACTCGTAATTTGTGCTCTGCATTTAACCCATCCAAGTGTGCACACACACACCCGGAGCAGTGGGCAGCTATTTATGCTGCGGCGCCCGGGGAGCAGTTGGTGTTTCGGCTATTGGTTTGGTATTGAGAGTGGAGAAGGCGCTGGTTATTCACTGCCCCCACCTACAATTCCTGATGGTATGAGACTCGAACCTGCTATCTTTGGGTAACGAGTCCAACTCCATAACCATTAGGCCACGACGTCCCTGACTGCAACACGTATCGCAGCGGATGAGTATCTGAGTATTGCTTTATGCAAACTGACACGCAAACTGCTGCGAATATTTCGCTATTGTGCAAATATACAGCTATTGTAACATTACAAGATATAACTATTTATGTTTTTTTAAGTCAATTATAGATTATTTGTTCTTAATATTTTTTGTATTATTTTATTTTTTACATTGCTTAAATTTGGTATCTTTTCATGGAAGCTTTTTTGGCTAATATATTAATAATAGGGCAGGTAAATGTAGGAATAAAATATGTGGATGAAATTCCTAAAAATATGAAGAGACAAAAATGGAAATAGAATTTGTGAATGTAAAAAACAGTTTGCAATTAATTTACTTAAGTTATATTTAGGAATGCATGATATTGGATTTTTGCCGATATCCGATATGGTGATATTTTTCAACTCATTTTGACAGATACCGATATATTAAATAAACAAAAATTATGTTTTTTTACAGTACATTGAAGCTTTGAATATAACTATAAATAAACTAGTGGTTAATCGCTGCATTTCTTCCCCCAGAAAGATGCAGTTTTAACCATAACATTTTAAAAGCATTAAGAGTTGTACAAATTCTGAAAATATTTTAGAGCTTGTGATTTGTAAAAAAAAAGGTATTACACATTAATGAATACATCAGTATATATAAAAGTATTTAATTTAAAAGTGTAATGTTTGTGATTTTTTTCATGTAAGCTATAGCTTCTGACCTTTTAATCAGAATATACTCATTATTTTATGACATCAACTACTGCTTTATTTAATCAAAAACAGTCTAAATGTTACTTAGCGTTCTGGCGCAATATGGCTGCCGTCGCATCATCCAGGTGGATGCTGCACACTGCTGATGGTTGAGGAGATTCCCCCCTTCTATGTAAAGCGCTTTGAGTGTCTAGAAAAGCGCTATATAAATGTAACGAATTATTATTATTATTATTACTTGTGTAGGCTATTTTCATAATCAGAATCAGAAAGAGCTTTTATTGCCAAGCAGTTGTTGGGTTTAACGCGTTACTAAGTATCCACAAAAAGCGTGAAGTGTCTACTTTTAAATGAACGAATTCAAATCAAAAACTAATATTTCTGATGATGTATTATGATTATAATTATGTCGGGGGGCACCAATAATCCGATCAGCAGTCCGAACCGTTCTCTGTAGTCTTCTGATCCCTGATTTTGTAGTTGAGCCAAACCAGACAGTTATTGATCTGCACAGGACAGACTCAATGACGGCTGAGTAGAACTGTTTCAGCAGCTCCTGTGGCAGGTTAAACTTCCTCAGCTGGCGAAGGAAGTACAACCTTTGTTGGTCTTTTTTACAATGAGTGTCCCAATTCAGGTCCTGAGAGATGATGGATCCCAGGAACTTGAATGTCTCCACTGCAGTCACAGTGCTGTCTATGATGGTAAGTGGAGGGAGTGCAGGGGGGTTTCTCCTGAAGTCCATGATCATCTCCACTGTTTTTAGCGTGTTGAGCTCCAGGTTGTTTAGACTGCACCAGACAGCTAGCTCTTAAACCTCCTGTCTGTAAGCAGACTTGTCACCGTCCTGCATGAGGCCGATGAGTGTGGTGTCGTCTGCAAACTTCAGGAGCTTCACAGAGGGGTCTTTAGAGGTGCAGTCGTTGGTCTGCAGGGAGAAGAGCAGTGGGGAGAGAACACAGCCCTGAGGGGCGCCAGTGTTGGTGGAGCGGCTGTTTGACATGAATTTCCCCAGTCTGACTAGTTGCTGCCTATCTGTCATATAGATGGTGATCCAATGACAGACAGAGCTAGGGACAGAGGGTTAGTTTGGTCTGCAGGAGTGTAGGGATGATGGTGCTGAAGAACGAACTAAAGTCCACAAACAGGATCCTCACATAAGTCCCTGATTTGTCCAGGTGTTGCAGGATGTAATGCAGTCCCATGTTGACTGCATCATCCACGGACCTGTTTGCTCAGTAAGCAAACTGCAGGGGGTCCAGTAAGGGTCCAGTGATGTCCTTCAATTAAGTCAGAACCAGTTTTTCTAATAACTTCATGATGACATACATTAGAGCCACAGGTCTGTAGTCATTAAGTCTTGTTATCTTGGGTTTCTTTGGAACAGGAATGATGGTGGAGCGTTTTAAGTAGGAAGGGACTTCACACAGCTCCAGTGATCTTTTGAAGATTTGTTTGAAGATGGGGGCCAGTTGGTAATCACAGGTATTCAAGCAGGCTGGTGTCACACCGTCTGGGCCTGGTGCCTTCCTTCTCTTGTTTTTCCTGAAGAGCTGACGCACATCTTCTTCACTGATCTGAAGTACAAGAGTGTGGGAGAGGGGGTTGCTGGAGTTGTTAACGGTTGTGTAGAGAGATGGTCAGGACGGGTGTGGGGAGTTTCAAATCTACAATAAAACTCATTCAGATCTTCAGCAAGTTGTTGATTCACCTCAGTGCTGGGGAGTTGGTGTCCTGTACTTGGTGATGGCTTTCAGAACTTTCCACACTGAAGCGGAGTCATTGGAAGTGAACTTTACTTTTAAAGTTTTACTTTTCCTTTAAATTAATTAGAATTAGGCCAACATGGCCCCCTAGAGATTAAAACTCCTTACTGAGCGGGCATTAGGACCCGGGGAGGCTGTTTATACTATTACTGTTTATACACCGAACGCGTTATTCTGTAAGTGCTTTCACGGATTAATTGCTGCAATCCAAAATGTGAATCTAATAGTCATTCAGACAAAACTTTGCTTCAAAAATTAGTCATGTTGACATGATCTAATTGCTAGCAAACCCTGAGCACATGTGAGTTAAGATATTCCTCTTATCGGCAAGACATATCGGCAAATCTTTCATATTGGGCCGATATTTACATTTAAAGCCATTATCAGCCGATTCCGATATCAGTCCGATAATATCGTGCATCCCTAGTTATATTACTAAGATACATAGATAAACATAAATACTTTAAGTATGTGAATGAGTGTAAAGGTGTACAAAGTGATTTATTATTTGATTTTGACAGATCCGCTCCTCTTACTGTACAGTGATCACAATCACACATTCAGTGAAGCTCCTCCCACTGCAGATCAGTAATAAATGCTGGAATATTCCCATCAGTCTACAAGTGAAGACGAGCATCAAAGCATCAGGAAGAAGTGAAATCGGCAGATTGATGGACCGTGGGAACATTAGAGATCCAGAACCCTGCAGAATGAAACACACTGAAGAACAAACAGGTTGGTGTTTATTCTTGATCCTTCATCGTTGAGCCTGAAGAACAATAAGGTTATAAAGCTTTAAGTTGTTTGTCAGATTTTTTTGTTGTAGTAATACAAAATATGTATGTATGTGTGTACAGTATCTCACAAAAGTGAGTACACCCCTCACATTTCAGCAAAAAAAAAAAAATCTTCTCAAGGGACAATACCACACAAACTTGAATATATTTTAGAGTAGTCAATGTGCAGCTTGTATAGAATAACACATGTCCTGTCTTCTAAATATAACTCAACATATAGCCATTATTGTTGAAATAACTGGCAACAAAAACATAGAGTGCACCCTATGTGAACATATCAAAGATGTGTACAAAGTGTCAATATTTTGTAGGGGCACCATTGTTATCTAGCACTGCCTTAAACATCCTGGGCATAAAATTTACCAGAGCTGCACAAGTTGTTGCTGGCATCCTCTTCCACTCCTCCACAATGACATCATGGAGCTGCTGGATGTTAGAGACATGTTGTTCTCCACCTTCGGCTTGAGGATTCTCCACATGTGCTCAATAGGGTTCAGGTCTGGAGACATACTTGGCCACTCATCACCTTCAGCTTCATCAGCAAGGCAGTGCCATTTGGCGGTGTGTTTGGGGTGGCTATAATGTTGTAAAACTGCCGTTCGACACAGTTTCTGAAGGGAGGGCATCATCTTTTGCTTCAGAGTGTCACAGTACATGTTGGAATCCATGTTTCCCTCAATGAACCGCAGCTCCCCAGTAACACGAGTAGTCATGCAGCCCCAGACCATGATGCTACCACCACAATGCTTGGCTGTAGGCAAGGCACACTTTTCTTGGTACTCCTCACCACGCGAAGCCACACATGCTGGACACCAATCTAAGTCAAACAATTTACCTTAACTCTCAACCACAGGACATGGTTTCAGTATTCATGCTCTGGCCATTTGTCTTCACAAACTGTTTGCAGGCTTATTGTAACCCAGCTTCAGAAAGCTTACTTCTGGAGACGGCCTTGCACCGATTTTTGCATGTGTGGCGTATGGTCAGAGCACCGACAAGTTGTTCTGACTTTTCACTTCTCAACCTCTAAAGCATGTTGGCACACTCCTCATCTTTTTTTTTGACTGCCAGCTGCTCACCTGATGCACAACACAAGGACTCTGCTTCTTTGAAATCTACCCTTGCAAGCCTTTCCGAGTTGAAATCCATTTTGAAAACCTCTGTATGACCCTGGCCACTGTACCTGTATTACCCACTTCTTATAGTCCTAGGCCCAGGGGTCGCCAACCTTTTCAGCACAATGTGCCATTTTTCATTTTTCTGTTAACACACTGTTCCGAT
>JAPDDN010000241.1:0-53203 GCA_027422405.1 Ptychobarbus kaznakovi
AAATAAACAAAACCATCCCCAATAACTCGTCACATATTAACGCTAGGTCAGGACTCATTGGCGTCGCTTTTTGATGCTCAAAGTACCCATTTAGTGTCACATTTCGACGTGCAAGTCCTCCGTTGTATTCAGTTGTTTGTGTATTAATTTATGTTTGCATGCATTTGTAAAGAATATAAATAATTTTTAGATAAATGTATACTTTCATTGGAGCATCTAACCCCCCCCCACCCCCCCCCTTACCCTAAACCCACCCACTTCTGAACAATATACAACACGTAGCAGGCAAATCACGTACAGTCACATGTATTTATTGCAAAAACTGACCATAAAAGCAGTATAAATCCATTACAAACAATTCGTGTTGCATTCCAAGACTTCTAAAGCCATTCGATATCTTTATGCGAAGAAGAGAGTAAAATATAAGGTTTTGATGATCCTGCTCCGTTAATACACTCAGATCTCATTCAAAAGATATATCGGTCACGAGACAC
This sequence comes from Ptychobarbus kaznakovi, assembly GCA_027422405.1. Classification (NCBI taxonomy): domain Eukaryota; kingdom Metazoa; phylum Chordata; class Actinopteri; order Cypriniformes; family Cyprinidae; genus Ptychobarbus; species Ptychobarbus kaznakovi. The sequence continues at coordinate 495 of JAPDDN010000241.1, forward strand.
ACAAGAGCCAATAGCATTTCACAACCAAGGCTGACGTAAGGCTTCTTCTGGAGACTGCAGTACACGCGATTAGCTTTACGGCGGACTGAGACGGCGATCGCGTCTATTCCTCTCACAAATCAATCTTTTTGCCTCGGAAGACTTGGAATATTAATACTTTTTTTAATCAATTATGATGGTAGTTGTATCTGCCTGTTATATCATGTGTTTTATTGACAAATGGTAGGTTTAAGGGCAGGGGTTGGGTTACGTGCTATAATAGTGTAATATAAATAAAACTGTTTTGACTGTTTACATTGAAAAATCACACCCCAACGTGTATGCAACATCGGCAATATTATTACCCAATATATAATTGAATCATGACGATAAAATTCCCAGTACCTTTCGCGTCAGCATAATGACGCCTAGGGTTTCTTATTTAAAGCAATGGAGGACCCTGCACGTCAAAAATATTACGCTCAAATGGTACCCTGTGCATCTAAAAGTGCCGCCAACGGTCCTGACCCAGCTTCAATATGTGACCAGATGAGAATGTCTTGAAATCCAGGCCGTCACACATTAAATGTTGCATGCATGTCAGTATTTTGTTTTACGTTCTAATACAAATATCTAAACTTTCTTAAATCAAGATCCATTTACTTGAGATACAAAATAAAAATGAAGTCTTGGTTATTTGAGGAATTGAACAAAATGAAATGAGTTTGCTTAAAACATGCTTAAAGCAAGAACAAATATCATCAACTTGGTATGAAAACGTGTTTTTCCTCTGAATTAAGCTGATTTTTTTCTGCGCTCATTGGCAGATATTTGTCCTTTTTTATCATAAATCGTTATGATACATTTATCAGAAAGCAAGACTTTGTCATTTTTGCATCTATTTTGATTTCTTGAGGAAACAAGACAAACATACTGAAAATAGGAAGTACATCGTTTATGTGCTGTGCGATCAGAGGATACAGTAAAAGCTATTTCCATATTCTAGTAAAGCTATTAATCTGTCAAATTAATTAAAAAGTAATGGAAATTGGTTGGAGCTTGGATATTGTATTTTCAAGCTTTGAAATGCTGCTGAGACAACTGTGCTCCTTCGACATTTACATATAGAAAACATACTAGCAATTTCTTTAAATTGGTCTCAGAATGATAAGCAAAATCCTGAATTATTAACATGTAAAAAAAATACAAATAAATTGGCAGCCAATAATTCAGAAAACAAACTGTGGTCATTCTTAACCAAGTGAATAGAGTTTGAGTGGACAACCTCCGACGTCAATAACGTCTATCTTATCTCTGCATTGTTTTTCCACTGCAGTCAACAAGACCAAATATTAGGACACAACCCTGCATCAACTTCCCATTTCATTTCATAAAAGCATTATATTAACTGTGCATTGCCATGATACCTCTACTCTTTGAGGTCTCGGGTGTGTAAAGTAGAGGAAAGGATGCTGTAGGGAAACCCTTAACCCTTTCCTGGCCCTTGTTTGTACAAGAGAAACCTCAGAGAGGGTCAGTGAGTTCACAGAGGTATCCGGAGCTGAGCCCTCCTCAAAACTCATCTATAAATCACTGTCCAAGCAGCGTAAACGCCCTGGAAATGACAGCAAAAAATGCTAATGGACTGGATTGGTTCCTCGGGTTTGCCCTGATGTAATAACAGGTATGAATGACGCAAGAAGGGACTTTTTTACTCTATTTCACACAGACACAAATCCTTCAACACCTTGATACCTTGTGGAATGTGACCTGATTCTGTAAAGGACAACTACTGTTGTCAAACGGCACGAGAAACAGATGTGACCGAGAAATGCGGTATGAGAATTTGGGATCAAAGCACAGCATTGTTTTAACAATCAGATAAGATCTTCCTTGTGGCAATTAACAAATCATTGCCTCAAGTCCCAAAGAACCTAAAGTCCCTTAGTCAATGAGGTGTGAGTGTGTTTATTAGGGACAGGAAGATTGAGTCGTTTCACGCAAGTCATTTTGTTCATTTGAGTTCAGTTAAAAACCTATATTTTCAATAGCCAATCTGTCCACTTATGAAACCTTTGATCAAAATCTGAATTAGGAAATCTTTAAACACAGCCAAAGGTAGATTATAAAAAACATGATTAGCTCACCTCCCAAATCATTCCTTCATTGTCACATGCAAATGAACAAATGGTATATGAGCTTTACTAGTGTATATGTGTGTGTATATATGTGCATGTATGCGTGTGTTGGTGTTGTGTGTGTGTGTGTGTGTGGGTGTGTGGTGTGTGTGTGTGGTGTATATGTGCATGCATGTGTGTGTGTGTGTGTCTCTGAACTCAATGGCCCCTATCGGCTGGGGTTGTACAAGCTTGAGTCATCAGTTTTGCTTCACTTCATGTGTTTTCTGCCTGTCTTAAGTGTAAGCCAACTCTCAGGTCAAAGAGTTCATGAGCCAGACACTTTAGGTTCTTAAAACAGGTCATCACATTTCTCGTACTATAGTAGTGTTTGATAAGCTTAACATCACCCAATTGTTAAACATCAGTATTTATGCTGCAAGAGAGGCATTCTTTTATATTCCAAGCGATTTTTACCTCACAAACAAGTGAAATAAGAAAAAATCCCAGATATCACTGATATCACAAAACCAGTTATTGACAACACACTCGCAACCATTTATTAATTACCCAGAACACACTGGCAACAATCCACAACACCTTAACATCACGATGGCGAGCTGGTTTATCAAAACCATATGTATTTTAATGGATACTCTTGTGCAGGTTTGTCTTGTTTACTCATTTCTTTTGATCTACTCTTTCTAAGAAACTCAAACCAATGTTGGGCAGTAAACAAAATCCAAAAACCCCAAGTATGAAAGAGCTTAACCAAAATGTACCAAAGAAAGAGTCTTGCGTCAACCACAATATTCCACAGCCTTGTGCTGCCAAATAGCCAAAAACAAGTGGAGGGTTTTAAGTCCTTGCATGGCTGTGGTTCTGTCAGTAGCTCTAATACCTTGTTTTTGCCAAAAACGACCACCCGTGTGTTCTGGAATAACCTGAGGACCGGCTCGTATTACATTCTTTGAGTCAGTTCAGTCCATTCAAGTTAACAAGAGGTAATGTTTTAGTGTGTATATTGCATGCTATTGTTTCTGACTGCATCCACCATCTGGAGTTTCCAGTCACTATGAACTCGCTACTTACGGTCCAAACATCTACAGTTACCCAACAACTGGTTCTGAGGCATTTCTCTTATGGAACATAAAAACAAATGGTGCTTCATGCTATCGTCATACTAGCACAGATCATTGCCGAATTCATTTAATCAATCACTAATACTCACTAATGTGTGTGCTGGTGATTTCCCTCCATAATGATGTCACTTCCTGGAGGAACTGACTTGTTATTTAAAGGGACAAAATACTAACGGGTTTAAAGGGACATGGGGACAATTAAAAAAAGACAAATGTTTTGTTTCAAACATTTTGATAAGACAGTGAAAAAACTGAAGACCTAGAATATATATATATATATTATATATATAAATCACAACAAGATGGGTCATGAACCAAAGTCAATTTTTTTAAATGAACCAAAGTAACATTTTTTTTTTTTTTTATATAATATTTGTATTTAAATTATGTTATCTAATACTATGACATATCAGATGGGAATACAAATAGCATAAAAGTCATGACTCTTTAAACTTCCATATTTTTTTTAAAGCAGCATACAACATAATATGTGTGATAAATCAAACAATATTTGGCTAATTTGAGAGTATTGGTGAAAAAACTAACTGGGTTAACAGAATGATTAACAAAACTACCATCAGCCTTGTCACTGTGCACAGGTTGTGTTTCAAATATTTCTGGTGAATTAAAAAAGAAATACTGTGCAAAAATGTACGTTTAATGTATAGATAATTGCTGTAATTGAATTGGCCTATTTTACAAATACACGTACAGATATCAAACACACCGTTAAAAAAAAAAAACATTTTGGTTGACCACTAGTGATAACTTCCAAATCAAATGTTTCAGGAAAATGATAAATAATGCTTTTGTGCAGACATTATGAGAACGTTGTCAAAGATCAGAGAACATTGAGATGAACATTCTATTAATGTTACTGGAAGAATATGTGTTAATAACTTTGAGATAGCGTTCTGATAATGTTCCCTGATAGTTACCTTAAAAAATAAAATATTGAAATGAATAATTTGTTCAGTGTATACGCACTCCTAACCCCAGTCCTGATGAATCTGTTCTCTGTGTGTATTTGATGGACACAGTGTTGTTAAATACTACGGCAGCACAGCAAGCACTGCAGAGGGTTCAAGGTTATTTAAACAAGACCTATGTATGCTATGAGTCAACATGTTTACTGTACCACATATCTCTACTTTGGTAAAAACTATATTATGTTATGAGCGTGGGATTACCAGAGGGGCTTGAGTTCATATTTATTGCACAAGCATACCTGGCTAATTTTATATCCGAACCTCATGCACATGGGTCATACGATACACACGTTAACAACATGGTCCAGCTAAACGACCCGCACAGAACTCTACAATGCTAAATGTACTTTGCAGCCAAATATTATACACACACACTGAAATAAATGTATGATTCACTTTAAAACAATTTTCATTCAATATAGCAATTTATAGCATTTATTTCACAAATAAAGGACCAGCAAGTAACTGAATGAGACTGAGATAATGTGTGACATTTAGAAATAAAAGACTAAAATGTACTCTATAACCCTTGTTTTAATTGCCATTATTTTAAATGACAGTGTAAATATTCACTTAAACTGAAAAAAATGGTTCACACAGAAATTGCTAGTAAATTTCACAAACAATTATAAAGAAATGGCAATTAAAATTAAATTTTGAATCAGAAAAACTGAAACAGTATTTTTTTGTAAAACATTAATCAGTACTTTTTATAGTGCACTATTAGACATGCAACATTTTAATGTCAAATCTTGATGTTCGTGGATAAACATCTATGCTTCATAACTATCCTGGTACATGTATTAGTCAATACTGTAAAAATGCATGGCTCCATGATACCAAATCCATTATATTATATCTTATAATTGTACTTTAATCTGTCACACTGCAGGACCATCTAGATATGCGCTTCCTCTCGTGGAACTTCTAATCAAAAATCGTGATGCTAATGGACAAACATCCATGTTATCCATCAGCTGATATATTTTTTGTCAATGCTGTAAAATCATAATAAATGAATATGTTATCTGAATGCTAAAAAAGCTCTTAGAAGAGGTTACTTTCAAAGTTCACTATGAATCAGGTGCTGCACTTATGCATAACGATGCTTAGTGATGATCATATGAGATCTCATGAATGAATTCGGAGTTGAAATGTTCTAGATCTCCATCGCGAATGCTGTCCAAACAAGCGCGATTGCCGATCGCCTTTGGCCACGAGTGCGCAGGAGATACTGAGCAAATATTGGTGCGTCGTGGCGTCGCGTGGTCTCAGTGTTGACTCAGAGAGAGGAGTTGAGGGCAGCTCAAAGCGAACCGCGTCACCTCCGTTATGTTTATTTATAAAGCGCGTTTGAGGGCACTTCCTTGGTCTATGTGGGGTCAGGCGGTACTCACCAAAGCGGATCCATAAATGAATGGTGGGCTCGACTCTCACACACGATTCATGATTGGTCGCCGCGTCCGATAAAGATTAACACGGCCGCGAGTATATATATAGAGAGACATTTAAGAGAAGCTTCACGAACACTTTTACGCACGCCGTTTTACGCACGCCTCAAGATGAGAGCGCATATCCAGAAAGGTCCTCAGATTCTAGAGCTGCTGAAGAAGAAGTCTGTGGGGCTTCAGCACTGCAAGCCCACCTCCTCCGTGTGTGTGCTGGACTCGAAGGATGCTGCGGGGAGCGCGCCCTGCGCACACAGGCTCGACTCCATCCCTGGACCCACCAACTGGCCGCTGTTCGGAAGCCTCATCGAGCTGCTCCGGAAAGGAGGTCTAAAAAGACAGCACGAGGCGCTGGTATGAACCTCTTTTATTGTTATACGTTATGATTTTTTTGGGGATATATTTTACAAATATTTGAAACTTATTTATTTTAATGATTTTAAATTAACCTTCTCATTTCTATGTATTATCTATTAATAATTTTAAAAATATTATTTGAATAATTACTTTAAAGTCAATTTCATAATTAGATCTTATATAAATTACATTTTATGAAAAAGTATAGGCCTATATAAACAGTATACCTTGCTTTCCATTAATAATAATAATAATAATAATAATAAAATAAATGCATGATTTTATTTCAGTTTATGTGGGATTTTAATTTATATTTGTCTTATTTATTCATACACTATAAATTAACTTTAGTTGTTTTTAGTGAAGTTTAATGAAACTTTTTTCATTTTATGTATGGTTATTTAAATAAAATATAAATGCATGATTTTAGTCTTGTAGGCTTTTCATTTAAAATGTTCTTATATATATATTATATATATATATATATATATGATTACATAACTTTGATGTTTATTGAAGTTTACTTTTTTATAATAAATGCATTATTTTAAAACGTATTTATTTACTTGTTTTAACTTTGAACTTATTTGAATCCCACCTTGTAATAGTTTAAATAAAAACATTATTTATTCATGTATTCATTCATGTATTCATTCATTCCTGTACATTTCTTCAGTTTTAAGGGTGTGTTCTCTGTCCTTCTGTGCTTCTAACCTCAGATCCATTACCATAAGAAGTTTGGGAAGATCTTCCAGATGAAGCTGGGTTCTTTTGAGTCCGTTCACATTGGGGCACCATGTTTATTGGAGGCTCTTTACAGAAAAGAGAGCAACTATCCTCAGAGACTGGAGATCAAACCATGGAAAGCCTACAGAGACCTGCGGGACGAGGCTTATGGGCTGCTAATACTGTAAATATCATAATTCAGTTATACATGCAAGTGAGATTTAATTACTTACTTCATAATATTCTAAACTGCAAACATGTATTTGCAGGGAAGGAAAGGACTGGCAGCGGGTGCGCAGCGCTTTCCAGCAGAAACTCATGAAACCGACCGAAGTCATGAAACTGGACGGCAAAATCAATGAAGTGAGTTCTGCTTGAGAAATATCAAGTATAATCACATATATGCAAAGACTGTTTGAATGACTGCTTGGTGTCTTGAAAGGTTTCGGCTGATTTGATAAAGAGGATCGGAAGAGCCCAAGTCAACGGGAAGATTGATGATTTATATTTTGAACTGAACAAGTGGTCCTTTGAAAGTGAGTTTCACGCCACATCTTTTCATATACTGATTTACTATAATTACATGCATTACATTTCTTTCTCTTTTGGCCTTTTAGCAATTTGCTATGTGCTTTATGACAAACGTTTTGGACTCTTGCAAGACAGCATCAGCAACGAGGCCATGGATTTCATCACGTCAGTAAAAACGGTAAGCTGACCATCTTTTTGACCCAATTAATAGTTCAAACAGTAACACACTCTAGAGTGTTTAAGCTTTATCTACATCTCTTCTGATGTAATGTAAAGAAAAGATGCAAAGGGTTTCATAATCCACATGGTGTTTTCTCACTTTCAGATGATGAGCACCTTTGGATTGATGATGGTGACACCCGTGGAGCTCCACAAGACCTTCAATACGAAAACGTGGCAAGATCACACAGCGGCCTGGGACCGTATTTTTAGCACAGGTACTAAAGAGCTCCTTAATCAGCTGACGTGTGACCCATAAAGCATTCTTTTCCACTCAGGTGATGACACATGGACTCATGCTCTGCTCCGAGCCACTGTAGCAGATCCAAGCACAGCAGCAGAGAGAGAGAGAGAGAGAGAGAGAGGGAGAGAGGGAGAGAGAGAGGGAGAGAGGGAGAGAGAGAGAGAGAGAGAGAGAGAGAAGAGAGAGAGAGAGAGAGATAGAGAGAGAGAGAGAGAGACAGAGAGAGAGAGAGAGAGGGAGGGAGAGAGAGAGAGAGAGAGAGAGAGACGTGAGAGAGAGAGAGAGAGAGACAGAGAGAAGAGAGAGAGAGAGAGGAGAGAGAGAGAGAGAGAGAGACAGAGAGAGAAGAGAGGACAACAGAGAGAGTGAAGAGAGGCAGAGAGAGAGAGAGAGAGAGAAGAGAGAGAGACAGAGAGAGAGAGAGAGAGAGAGAGAGAGAGAGAGATAGAGAGAGAGAAGAGAGAAGAGAGAGAGAGAGAAGAAGACAGAGAGAGAGAGAGAGAGAGAGAGAGGAAACCGCAGTAGTAAATGCAGTGACCTAAGTGCATGAGAATCCAGTCAAATATTTGTAGTAGTAGGAACGGAGGGAGGTCGGGAGGGAGGTTGACGCGCGGCGCGGGTGAATTACGCACAGTTTGTTGTGCTGCTGTGGCTCCATTAGCGGCGGCTCACTCGCAGAACCTGTCACACATTCACAAACACTTCACTTTCCCTGCAGCTAAAGAACAGCAGCACGTGCTGTACCTGGCTACTAGTAGGGCGTCCCACACATAGTCCTACTATTAAGACAGAAGTGGCAATACCTTAACAGTTTTTAAGTTATTGAATAGAATATTTACATTCATGCACAACGTGCATTCGAAATATGCATATTCCTCTCAGTATTGAATATTAAGAAAAAATATATATATATATTGAAACAAATAAAATTATTATTAAAGCAATGTAATTTGCTCAGAACGTTGTTGCATAAATCTGTTACACGATGATGCTTTAAAGTGCTTGGCACAAACAGATATGAACATACGAGTTAAAGTTAAAATCACTTATAAGTTAAAGTATATGTGTAGTTGTATTTCAAACCTTTTATCAAAATATTATCTACATTTATGCAGAAATTTAACATACATTTTTTAAATTGAAAACATTGATAATAATCAGAAATGTCTTGGTTTCTGAAGGATCACGTGACACTGACAAGACTGCAGTAATGACGCTGAAAATTCAGATTTGCATCACAGGAATAAATTACATTTTAAAATATATTCACATTGAAACCAGCTTCTTTAAATTGCAATAATATTTCACAATTATTATGATATTTTATTGTATTTTGTTATTTTTTTTAATCATCATTGGTGAGCATAAAAGACTCCAACCAACCACAACGGTAGTGTGACTATATAATGTATAACATATATAGGATATTTAAATACAATTATGCATTTGTTGTAAATATATTTTAATATATTTACTTCTAATCATTAAATACAATGTAAGAACATACACACTATCCTGTTTTAAATCTCTTTTTGAAATGTTAAATCCAAAATATCCCCAAATAATTAAGCAATCCATCATCTTAACAGCTAAACTCTACATTGACAAGAATCTGAAGAGGCACTCAAACAGCAAAACCGGGAACTTCCTCTGCGACATCTACCACCAGAGCCACCTGACCAAGAAGGAGCTGTACGCTGCCACAACCGAACTCCAGGTCGGAGGAGTGGAGACGGTACGCACTTTCATGACCAACTTGTTTTTCACTAGCTTGTTTTCGAGTCACACGCGAGCGAGCTAAGAAAACAGTTGATTTAACTCGTCTTTGTTCTGCTCTTATCCAGGCTAAGATTGAACAATACACTGCTTAGTTCAATCAAGCACATAAGTCAGAAGAATGAGGCAGAGCAGGCGTAGCTCCGTTCAGTGTGGCCCAACTGACCAAGCAAATCCTTCCTGTTTTCCTCTTGCAGACCGCTAATAGCATGCTGTGGGTTATTTTCAACCTCTCACGTAACCCCTGCGCCCAAGCTAAACTTCTGAAGGAGATCCAGGACGTGGTGCCTGCAGGGGAAACGCCGCGAGCCGAGCACATCAAGAACATGCCCTATCTCAAAGCCTGCCTGAAGGAGTCCATGAGGTGGGCAAAATACACTTCAACATGTGCCCAATGGCTCCTAAAATACACTTGAAGGATTTGGTGTAGAAACAATTTCCACTCAAAAACGCTGGTAAATTTCAAAATTTCACTCTAAAAAAATGCTGGGTTAAATACAACCCAGTGCTGGGTGAAATATGGACAAACCCAGCAACTGGGTTGTTTTGACCCAGCGGTTGGTTAAATTATTAACCCAACCTTTTGGGTAGTAGCCTAACCGCTGGGTCAAAACAATGCAATTGCTGGGATTGTCCATATTTTACCCAGACATTTTTTTAGAGTGTACAAAGAAATAGCAAGTAACAAATTGAGCACTGAGATATCATGTTCTACTGTTTTCTTTCCTAAAAGGTTATTTTGGTTATTAAAATGTTCTCCATTCTAAGTAAAAAATGTTCTTTTAGGATCAGTTTCGCTTTGGGGAACCAAAAATGTTTCTTATGAAGATAAAGGTTCTTTATTGGCATTGATGGTTCCAATGTGAAGAAAGGTTCTTTACACTCTTAAAAATAAAGGCTCCAAAATCAGGTTTCGCACCATTGCCATTTTTGGTTCCCCAAAGAACCTAATGGCTCTTAAAGAACCATTTTTTTCTTAGTCTGAAGAACATTTGAATAATATTTTCCACAATAAAAAACCTTTAACCTTGAAAGTGGTTCTACGGATGGTTCTACGGATGTTGAAGGTAGTTCATGGCAATGCCAAATAAGAACCTATAACATTCATGGAATCTTTCCATTCCACAAAAGGTTCTATAGTGCAAAAAGGTTCTTCAGATTATTAAAATGTTCTTCAAAAATTAATTATTTTAAGAACTGTTTACTGAAAAGTTATTTTGGAAACTCAAAATAGTCCTTACACACTTAAAAGACAAAGTTCAAGTTACTATAGAGAAAAAAAAATGGTTCTTCCACTGGTTCTTTATTGGCAGCAATGATTCCATGAAGAACCTTTAATATCCACAGAACCTTTCCATTCCAAATTGGTGCAAAAGGGTTATTTTCTTTTAATGGTACTGTTCAATGAAATGTTCTTTGAGGAACTAATAAAAATGTCTTCTATGGCATCGCTGCAAAAAAACACCTCCCTTTGGAACCTTTATTGTGAAGAGTGTTCATCGCTCTTCTGTTGAATTGTCAGCATCAGCCGTGAAAAGTTTGTAGTTTGATAGAATGGGAGTAGATTAGGCTGGTCATTCCCAGATCCAGTCAGCTGACATAATAGTCCGGACTGGAATCCGAAAGCGCATTGAAGCATGTTTATGCCTAAACGCTTTCATGTTTCAGGCGACATCCGTGCGTTACAGGAAAACACGGACATTAAAGCAGGATCATGCAGAAGCATGTGCTGGGAATGTTGAAGGTGTTTGTGGGATTATCTAGCCTTGACTTGCATTAGCAGCATAACGTGCCTAATACCTTTCAGTTTACGTGCTCTCGCATGCTAAAAAGAAAAAAGGAAATTCTCAGAAATTCTCAATAGCAAGAGGTTCATTGTTGTCTTTTTCCCCCCCGCAGAGTTTCACCGTCTGTGCCGTTCACCAGCCGTACCTTAGATAAAGACACCGTGCTGGGCGATTATACTCTGTCCAAAGGAGTGAGTATCCCATAACTAGACCTGCTCACTACTGCCCCCTACATGATCTCTAGTGAGAGGCCTGGAAGTCTAATTGGCTGCTCCAATCTAAGACAGCATCCTCACCGAAACAAGACTGATTTAAAAAGCTATAAGTTAGCATCAAAAATGCTCCTCTCGTGACAGCACCATAGATTCCAATAGAATTGCAATATTAATAATGTGATACTCTAATATGAGTAACAATAGTAACATATTTAAATAGTCAGTATGTAATTAGACACTGCTTTTTTATTCTATTTTTATTTTTTCAATTTTATATATTTTAATAAATGTTTAAAATGAATTTGTAACATTAATTACAATTAATATATTTTTAATTAGAATTCACATATATTTTATGATAAATGTTAAATGAATAACTATATTATAGGCCCTATATATACCTACTGCAACACAAAAATAATATATTAAATAATACAACTTTATTTACATAGTTGTGTAATGTATTATCTTAACAATTATTTAATAATAATAAATTATAATTAATCCATATTTTATTATATAAATAATTGTATAAATAATTGTTATATGTAAATATAACATATAATTATAATTATATATTATATATAATTATAAATATAATTGTACATATACATATATATATATAATAAAATATAATTCATTATAACTAATTATAATATTTTGAATAAATAAATATAATTATAATTATGCTTAATATTAAACTATCATTACAATTCAAAGTATAATTATATTATATATATATTTTATCTTAAAAGACTTACTAGGTTATGCGAAAGAGCCACAAGACTGTAAATAGGCAGTGCCCCCTTCATTACTTTATCATTTTATCTGTTTAATGTGAAGTTTTATAGACATTTTATGCATTGCACATGATTGAATTCATAATAAGGGGGATTTGAGTGTATTACATTTATTCATCTCTATTTCTCATGATGTTCCCAGACCATCCTGATGATCAACAGTCAGGCTATCGCTTTAAACGAGGAGTATTTTGACAACGGGAAGCAGTTCAGACCGGAGCGCTGGCTGCAGGAGAAAAGCTCCATCAATCCGTTCGCACACGTGCCGTTTGGGATCGGAAAGAGGATGTGCATCGGCCGGCGGCTCGCTGAGCTACAGATCCACCTCAGTCTGTGCTGGGTACGACTGCTGGACACTAAGAGCTAAAGCAATACTTCTAGTTCTTAATATGAGTAGATTAATGTCATGTTGTTCACACTCTTCATCACAGATACTACGTGACTATGAGATTGTGGCCACAGATCACGAGCCAGTGGATGCGCTGCACTCAGGAACTCTGGTTCCCAGCCGAGAGCTTCCCGTGGCTTTTGTTCGCCGATGAGGTATGAAAATGACTTCAAATATCTCATTCAAGACCATTCAAATATTAGAAGTTTGATGCTCTTTTGTCCATTTTGAGGCTCTTCTCTTGTATTTTGAAAGATGTTTTTTTTTGTCTTTGCAGATACTATCCTGAATAGATGACTCCATATTAATGGATCCGACACATTGTGAGGCCTTTATACTGCTGCTAACCTATAGAATGTATCAGTCTCACACTTATACCTCAAACTGTTAGTATATAGTTTTATGAAACTAGTGAATAATTCCTCTATTTATTTACTTTATTAAAATGACAGCTTATAATATATATTTAAGGTTTTTCCATAATTGCTGCTACCTATTATATTACTATAGTAAATATATTTTACTATAATATTTACTAAAATTATTATGTAGAGATTTTCTATGCAATATTGTTTAGTACTGAAATCATTCCATGTACAGTATTATGTAAAATTGTTTTTTTTTTTTTTATAAAAGGTGTAGAAATGTTGTACATACGTGTTATATAAAACTTAAATAACATTATTTTTATGTACTCAGTAATAAATATGTATAATACGTTTAATGCATGTCTGTATGAGTGATGAGATTATAATGACTGATTGTTGTAAAGAAAATCAAGAGAGTCTAAAAACTTCACTGGATATTGTCCCCCACTTATGTTTTTAATAAAAAGTTTAAATTAAATGCTGTGTTTTGATATACAACCCGAATTCCGGAAATGTTGGGGCGTTTTTTAAATTTGAATAAAATGAAAACTAAAAGACATTCAAATCACATGAGCCAATATTTGATTCACAATAGAACATAGAGAACATAACAAATGTTTAAACTGAGAAATTTTACACTTTTATCCACTAAATGAGCTCACTTGAATTTTGATGCCTGCTACAGGTCTAAAAACAAAAAGTAGGCACGGGGCAACAAAGGGCTGAAAAAGCAAGACATTTTGAACATATTCAGCTGAGGGAACATCTAGAAACTAATTAAGTTAATTGACATCAGGTCTGTAACATGATTAACTATAAAAGGGATGTCTTAGACAGAGTCTCTCAGAAGTAAAGATGGGCAGAGGCTCTACAATCTGTGAAAGAGTGCACAAAAAGATTGTGGAATACTTTAAAAACAATGTTCCTCAAAGTCAAATTGCAAGGGCTTTGCAAATCTCATCTTCTACAGTGCATAACATCATCAAAAGATTCAGAGAAACTGGATAAATATCTGTGCGTAAGGGACAAGGCCGAAGACCTTTGTTGGATGCCCGTGGTCTTCAGGCCCTCAGATGACACTGCATCACTCATCGGCATGATTCTGTCATTGACATTACTAAATGGGCCCAGGAATACTTCCAGAAACCACTGTCGGTAAACACAATCCGCCGTGCCATCTGCAGATGCCAACTAAAGCTCTATCATGCAAAAATGAAGCCATATGTGAACATGGTCCAGAAGCGCTGTCATGTCCTGTGGACCAAGGCTCATTTAAAATTGACTGTTTCAAAGTGGAAAAGTGTTCTATGCTCAGACGAGTCCAAATTTGACATTCTTGTTGGAAACGGACGCTGTGTCCTCCGGGCTAAAGAGAAGGGAGACCTTCCAGCATGTCATTAGCGTTCAGTTCAAAAGCCAGCATCTTTGATGGTATGGGGGTGCATACAGTAAGTGCATACGGTATGGGCAGCTTGCATGTTTTGGAAGGCACTATGGATGCTGAGAGGTATATAAAGTTTATTAGAGCAACATATGCTTCCCTCCAGACGACGTCTATTTCAGGGAAGGCCTTGTGCAGCGATTACAACAGCAAGGCTTCGTAGTAGAAGAGTCCGGGTGCTTAGTTGGCCTGCCTGCAGTCCAGATCTTTCACCTATAGAGAACATTTGGCACGTCATGAAACGAAAAATTTGTCAAAGACTACCACAAACTCTTCAGCAGCTGGAAACCTATATGAGGCAAGAATGGGACCAAATTCAACACCAAAACTCCAGAAACTCATAACCTCGATGCCCAGACGTCTTCAAACTGTTTCGAAAAGAAGAGGAGATGCTACAGCATGGTAAACATGCCCCGTCCCAACTATTTTGAGACCTGTAGCAGACATCAAATTTGAAATGAGCTCATTTTATGCATACAATTTTTAACATTTCTCAGTTTAAACATTTATGTTATTTATGTTTTATTGTGAATAAAACATTGGGATTTGAAATTCTTTTAGTTTTCATTTTAAAAATGTCCAACATTTCTGGAATTCGCGTTGTAAATGGAAATATGCCACAATGAAAATTCTTTGCTTTTACTTACATACATACATACATACATGCATATACAGTACATAATGTCACGCCATCTGGACATTGTAAATATTCCATACTATAGAGAACCATTGTTTTACTGTCTGATAAAATAACTGATCTAAAAAAAAAACGGTTTTATATCAAGCAAAAATAAGAGGAATATTATGATTATTTCTCTGTAGAAATAATGGCTAAAGTTGAATTTTCAGCATCATTACTCCAGTCTTCAGTGTCACGTAATCCTTCAGAAATCATTATAATATGTTGAGTTGCTGCACAACAAACAATTCTTATTATTATCAATGTTGAAAGTTAAAAAAACAGCTTTTGTTTGAAATAGACATTTTAAATGTATTTAAACGTGCCACTTTGATCAATTTAAAAGACGTGCTTAACACCCATTTCTTTCACCTAAACAATTTTACTTACTATAACGTTTTTGAATATTAATGTAACACAGTTTACGTAAATATATGAAGCAGCACAACTGTTTTCAACATTGATAACTTTTTTTTTTTTTTTTTTTAGTTTTCTGATGAAGCATCTTATTCTCAAAGGTAACATTTAACAAATACAAGTAATGTTATTCAATAAAAATAATCTTAAAATAATAACATTAAAATCTATGTACCTATATATTGCTGTTGTTGTTTTTGCTGTCCCGGTGTCGACCCGTTCTCGGGGGTTCATGGGGTGGATGGGGGTGTTTGGGTTAATTGGCCACTCTGAGCCTGTCAGCTGACACTGGACTGACACAGATTCAATAATGTCATCATGTTCTGGTATTTCACAAGCGTTGAACCTGATGTTTTGACAGAAAGGCACACAAAAACACTGCCAAGTGATGTAACAGCAACTACTGTAACTTTAACCCCAGTTTCTCAACGTCCCTTTGCTTTGTCCCGATGCCAGTGTCATTCACCTCGAGTCGTGTGGGTTTAGAGCAAAAACAAACTCACCACGCCAATAGAGCAATGCAATAAAGTCAAATGCCTGATTGCCGCCCGTGTTTATAGTACTATTAGAAAACCACCACTAAAGTCAAGCAGTGACTGAATCATCCAAACGTTCATTTATTTACTTGTTTACATGATCTATACCGCAACTGAAATGGACTGGAATTACTGTAATTAAATCGGCACGTTCTTGCCTTATTAGTTTCCCTACAAGTTATTAGGATGTGTTTATCCCATAATAGAGCTGCTGACACAAGACTGGATTCCTGCTTGATCAATGCCAACGTTCAACACTGACATTAATCAAATCCTGAGATTGGCATAAATTCTGTGAGGTTTCCGGTTCACTTATATGACCAAAAAAATATAGAATTCCAACAAAAACACACTGCAGTAATCAACCACTTTTGATAAATGAATAATAATAATAATATGCATGCAAATAATCCTGTACAGCAACAAATATATGTCAAAATATACAAATGTGGGCAAAAACTATTTTATCTCAAATATGCTTCACACTACATTTGCATCAATATTTTTTCTAATAATATATTTTGGCCAGTTTTGTATATATATATATATATATATATATTATATAAATAAAAATAAAAAATATAAAAATACTGTATTTTTAAAAGCATTTCAAAATATTTGTTATATATTTTTATACTTTTACTTTTAGATTTTTATACATTCACATATGTAATATTTATATAAATGTTTTAAAAATTGCACATTATTAAATCATTTTAAATGTAGTTTTGATCTAAATGTAGATTATTGTAGAACTGGACGTTTCAGATTGAATCTTCCTGCCCTTGAAATACATGTTGAAATATAATTTGGTATATGAAACTAAGTAAATACAAAATAAATATAGATATCAAAATATTCTGGGGAAAAAAATATCAATTTCTACAACAATATGAAGCAGCACATCTGTTTAAAACACTGATAATAATCAGAAATGTTTCTTGAGCAGTAAATCAGCATATTATTATGATTTCTGAAGATCATGTGACACTGAAGACTGGAGTAATGATGCTGAAAATACAGCTTTAATCACATAAATATATATATTTTTTCAATATATTCAAAATAGAAACCAGTTCTTTCAAATTCTAATAATATTTGACAATTGTGTCACAACTGTTATTACTGTATTTGATCGAAAATAAATAAATGAATATTAAAAAATGCAGCTTTGGTGAATGAAAGAGACTTCATTCAAAAACTTTCCAAACTTTGAATATCATAAACAACTAACCTTTACACACACATGAGCTGAATGAAATTGATTTAACCTGTAGAAACCTTAAACACACCAACCTATATCCATGTTTTATGTGTTATCAGCAGACTCCTTATCATCTGTGCTTTGTTTTACTGTACACGACAGCAATTAAAGTGGACGTTTTCATAATCTTTTAAAGGTCATTCACTTCAAGACATCTTTACTCAGAGGCAGATAAATGTGAGAATAATCTCTGTACAGGCCGGCCATTTCTATTAGCACGAGAAGTGTTCAAAACCGTTGTATATTTGGTTTATTCTACTTTGTGGTGAATTAAAAATGTCAATGTCAAAAATCACCCTGTGGCCTTGAATTCATCACTAAGCCTAGTGAAACTGAGCAATACTTTCAATCACTTTCTGACAGATGTGGAAAACTATGATCATTTGGGAGACTGCAAAATATGAATACTGTGGCTTTAAAACTGATTTTTCTGATGTGACATGAACAAGACGTACTTGTGATGCAACAGAATGCCATGCTTTGAGGAACCAAATATTAAATAGCATATGTTGTTTTAAAACTGCTGTGATGTAGTTGCAATATTTCACACTATGATGATGTGCAAAGACACATTCAGCTATAGGAAACCGCTAAATGCATTACGGTGCATTAAATGCATTATTTATGAACTGTCACTGGTTCCAAATGATCTAACATGCAATGAGAATAGAAATATCCCTCTGTCTTTTTAGCTTATGGAGCAGCAATGGATATTTTAAGATTGATGCCGCCCTCTATTGTTTGTTTAGAAGTAGTACAACAGTAGAATGTTTATTGTACGAGCATTACTTTTATGAAAGCACACTTTACCCTAATTTATTATTATTACTATGCATCACAAAAAAAAATAATAATACATTTAAATCAAGTTCAGAATAAGCTCCAGAATGTTTTATAGCCAACTTCTTACTTGGATATTTCAAATATGCATTTGCTGGTAATTTTTAAGAAGGCGCTTGTGTCATTTTACAATGTATAGCTTTATTTATATGTTAATTTAATTATTTTCATGTATTTTTTAAACTAATGTGATTTCTAATGTACTGTAAATCACATTACTGTATATATGTGCTTTTTTCATTTATCAAGTTTTGAATAATTAATTTTTTCATGTTTTTGAACAAAGTCTCATCATGGCTGCATTTATTTTCTCAAAAACACAGTAAATACTGTAATATTCTAATATTATTACAATTTAAAATCACTGTTTTCTGTGATCAAAGCTGAATTTTCAGCATCATTACTCCAGTCTTCAGTGTCACATGATCTTCAGAAATCATAATAATATACTGATTTGCTCCTCATTTATTATTAATGCTCAGTTATTAATAATAGTTATTATTATAAATGTTGAAAACAGTGTCTTGCTGCTTAATATTTTGTGGAAATGGTTCAAAAAATATTCTAATATCGACATAATAGAATGATTTCTGAAAGATCATGTGTGATCAGAAAGAAAAATATATTTCAAAAACACTAAAAGAAATATGAACTATTCCAAATTTTTATTTTCATTTGGGCTGTGCAATAAAATGTATTGAAATAATGCACAGGGAAAAAATTATGAAACAAGGAAATTAATTTGCAGACAAGAAATAAAAAAGGAATCAAATGAAAAAAGTGAAAAATCTTTAATCACTTTCAATTACATTTGTGTATTATAAAACAGTGCTATAAAACGTCTTATAAAAAGTGAAGTATAACATGCAGCTATGATTATGAAAGAAAAACAGTACATTAATAAAAAACACTTCTAGGATTTAAGCCTTTAGATGAGAAGCTAATGATCAGATGCTCTTCTCCATGGTCAGAATTGTGGATCTAGTCATCCAGATCATCCACTTGGGAGACCCAGACTGAGTATGAACCAGGACGAGTTTAAAACCCAGCCTAAAGTACAACGCCATGGCCGCTTTCTGTGTGGATGAGGTGGACAGTTTGATCTTTGAGAAGCGGCGTTCCCTACAGAAGTTCTCTGCAGTTTTGGCCAACTGTAAACCGAGTCCAGAGCGGCGACAGGTGGATGAGACAATCATCCGGTAGAGCTCTCCATACTTTTCCCCTTCGCTTCCCGGGTCACTTTTACCTTCCACAGCCGCCATCCCCAAAACCTGAGGCCGGCCGTGTATCTCAGCCTCGGCTACCCAGAAGCAGTTATCTGGATTGCTGAGGTAGTAACCCGGGATGTCCAGCATGTCTGTCTTCAGTCTTGCCCGAACGTAGCCGGCGAAGAACTCATAGCAGCAGAAGTACACCAGGCCGATCCAGGCTCCTCCAGACACCAGGGCCAGAACGACAGACTGTCCACTCATCACATACACGCCGGTGTAAAAGAGCAGGCTTACAGCGATGTGCAGCGGTCGGGTCATGGCGTACATGAACGCAGGATTGATGTGCTCTGTTATTCCTTCACGGAAAACTGTTTCCACAGCCTCCCGGTCAGACGGCTGATACCGCCGGATCACAAAGTGCACTGGTGGAGTGTGAAGGGGAACAAAAATAGAAAGGAATAGGAAGAAATCACCAAAATAGAGAAAAAGCTTAAAAACTGCACTGTAACTTAAATATATGTGTGTAGAGATGTAGACACACACACAAACATATATGTGACCCTGGAGCACAAAAGCAGTCTTAAGTCGCTGGGGTATATTTGTACTTGCAATAACCAAAAGTACATTGTAGGGGTCAAAATTATAGATGTTTCTTTTATGCCAAAAATCATTAGGACATTAAGTAAATATCATGTTCCATGAAGATATTTTGTAAATGTCTTACAGTAAATATATCAAAACTTAATTTTTGATATTTAATATGCATTGCTAAGAACTTAATTTGGACAATTTTAAAGGCAATTTTCTCAATATGTAATAATGTTTTTGCACCCTCAGATTCCAGATTTTCAAATAATTGTATCTCGGTCAAACATTGTCCGATCCTAACAAATCATACATAAATGGAAATATAATAAAAAAGACACGTATGACTGGTTTTGTGGTCCAGGGTCACACATAGGGTATAATATGAAAATGTAGCATTTTATATAATATATAGACACATAAAATGTAAAAAAATAAATGTTACATATATACAAATGAACACGACAGTAATCCATACAACCCCTGCTGATGAATCAATGTCTTCTGAAGCTAAATGATTAGCGTGTTTTAGAAATATACTAATGTTTGAATTTAATTAACTATAAATCACTTACTCAAGTTCATAAGTTCACACCTGACGTAAACATCAGCAAACGTAAACATTGCATGGTTTTTGAAGTGTCAACTTTAGAGGCCCTGTACGCAGAATACAGCGATTGACAAGACAAACATTTCAGGTGAAGGATAATCCACGTCTTACCTCCAAGACTGTGTTATGATCTATATGACCTTATTATTTTTATTGTGAGTATTAGGCTTATCATTATTGCTGATCACTGTAGTTGTGCTATGATATTGTAATATTTACCATTATATAATCAGAGGAGCATAGAAAAGTTTATGAAAGTGTCACTCCACAATACAATAGCAAAATATATATGTATAATATATATGTTACATAAATAATGATATTTAGACAAACTTAAAGAAGTTCCAGATCTATACTTGTGCTCTTATTATTTCAGCTATTTTGCCTTTAATGTAAATAAACATGTGAAAATAATATACTTGCTCTATTAATTTATTTTGATGTTAATTACATTGACTAACAATTTTCATCATCATGTTGATATGCTATATTACTATAAAACTCTTCCGACAAACATGTCTTCTAATATCTTCAATTGTTGCGTATACCGAGCTGCAGCGGACACATGGTAAAAGACTTCACTTGGACCCATTGTGCGAGCGGTCTCTTTAGGTGTGTTCGACTTCGTGCTGCGCCGCACACTTTGACCTAGAGAGGCGAGAGTAGCCGCTTGCAGTCCGGGGTGGAATCGAACAATAGTATCTGTCAGCGGAGACGTGAAGTCGGACTCTTTCTGCTCCTGGTAGTAATGCTCTCGAGGTGTTTGGATACTTTTATCACAGATGAAGTGAATAACATGCAACATTTGTCAAATGCACCGACGTTTCAGAAATGTTTCATGAGCAAGAAACACTTTTTATATTGCATATATCGTTCCACAAATCCCTAAAGAACAACATGAGACCTTCATGCAGGTAATTAAGTTAAATAATCACAGCAACTTTACTTTTTGGTGGAACTGTTTTCAATGCATAAATACATCTAAAATATTTGCAGGTGTAAGTGCAAGTCTACATACATAGATATGTAGATAAATTGTTAGCTACTTACTGTTTAGTTTGGTTATTGTTATCCTTTATTTCCAGTCAGTGGTCGGTTCGTGACTGACAGAACCGGTGTTCCGGAGAACCAGTTCAGTTCAGTTCAGTCAGAAAGACAGCAAAACCACCATAAACTGACTCGCTTCGCCGGGGCGAAATAATGACGTCATGATTTTCGTACTGAAGTTCAGGGTTGCCAGATTTGAAGAAGAAAAAAAACACGCCCAATTGCTACGAAGAACTGCCGTGGGAACAAACTGCGGAGTTGGCAACGTTGCGAAGTTGCGCATGCGCTGTGAGGAGGAAACAGGGGAACTGAATTCTCCGGAACACCTGCACTGTCGATCACATGATGTGTGTCTTAAAATCACACTATCAGCGGTTTTCATCAGTTCAAAGTTCACAAGGACATTCACGGATCAGACCGAACATTTTACTAATTTCATCTGGAGTTCAGAGCTTTCTTAAACATATATAGAACACAGATAGAGACATGTTTGAATATGAGCGAAGAGTTCCAGCTTTTACTCATCTGTTCTTTTGAGGAGGGTCTCTCGCGCTGTTCTGCGGTTATCACCAGCTCGCATCCTGAAACGTTTCACTTCAATGCCTTGTTTTTTTTATGCCTACAAATATTAATAGTAATTTTGAAAGTAGCTTTTTATTTTCCCTTAATTATTTTAATATGTTAATGTCATCTAATGAAAACTCGAAATTAAAATGTTCTTTAAGAAAACAAAAACCATAAAGCATATTCATGAGATCTCTGAGGCCATGAACTGAACATGGGGTTTAAATACAAAACTACTCGTCTTTCATGTGTCTCAGTGAACTCAGCTGATAAATACAGGGTTTCTGTGGGTCTTAAAAGGTTTTAATTCATCCTTCCAAAATGTAGGTCCTTAAAACGTTTTTAAATGAGAGCAGAAAGTCTTAAAGTCATGCCATTAAATGTTGGAAGCATTGATAATAATGAATAAAGTCCCATACACATGTCTAAACATCTTGAAATCAAGATACATTTCTCTACAAAAATTAAGAATTTTTGCTTAAAACAAGAAAAAAAATATATATATATTATCAATGGGAAAAACGGTTTTACTGTTGTTGTTGTTTTTAAATACATCCGGGTTTACATTTACCTTAAATATCAATCTTAAACTTACGAAAAGAGCCATGCTATCTGTTTTAGGACATATATGACCCTGGACCACAAAACAAGTCTTACGTCCCTGGGGTACATTTGTAGCAATAGCCAAAACTGTATGGGTCAAAATGATTGATTTTGATTGATGTCAAAAATGATTAGCACATTAAGTAAAGATCATGTTCCATGAAGATATTTTTCATATTTCCTACTCTAAATATATCAAAACTTAATTTTTGATTAGTAATATGCATTGCTAAGAACTTCATTTGGACAAGTTTGTAGACGATTTTCTAAATTAAAAAAAAATTGCACCCTCAGATTCCAGATTGCCAAATATTGTCTTATCATAACAATCCGTACATCAATGGAAAGCTTATTTATTCAGCTTTCAGATGATTTATAAATCTCAATGTCAAAAAATTGACCCTTATGACTGGTTTTGTGGTGCAGGGTCACATATTCTCTGAAGTATGTTGGAGTACCATGAAAATGGATGATAGAGTAAAGTGTGCTCTTTAAAACACTTTCCTCCCTCCTTTGTCCTCCTCCTCCCCCTCCTTCATCAACTCTAACAGCTGACGACTTTGGCGCATTCTTCATTAATACAATCACAAACCTCACTGCACAATTTTCCACACCACAATCTGTCAAACACATCTTACCAGCAAACATAAACTCGTTCACATACTTTTCTCCACTCTCTGAAGCAGAAATCTCTAAACTCATCCTTTCCAGTCATCCTACTACTATTCCATCTCATCTCCTTCAAGCTATTTCTCCTGCAGTTGTTCCTGCACTCACTCACATCGTTAACACATCCCTTCACACTGGAGTTTTTCCCTCAGCATTTAAACAGGCTCGTATAACCCCACTTCTGAAGTAACCAATCTGGCTTCAGAAGTGGACATTCCACCGAAACTGCCTTGCTCTCAGTTGTTGAAGCCCTAAGACTTGCAAGAACGGCTTCCAAGTCTTCATTACTTATATTGCTGGATCTGTCTGCTGCTTTTGATACGGTCAACCACCAGATCCTCCTGTCAACCCTATTGAGAAAGGGCATCTCAGGAACCGCACTCCAGTGGTTTGACTCCTACCTCTCAGATAGGTCCTTCAAAGTATCTTGGAGAGGTGAGGTATTCAAGTCGCAACATCTAGCTACAGGGGTGCCACAGGGCTCAGTTCTTGGACCACTTCTCTTTTCTGTCTACATGGCTTCACTAGGTTCTGTCATTCAGAAACATGGCTTTTCATATCACTGCTACGCTGATGACACTCAACTCTACCTCTCATTCCATTCTGATGATCTGACGATAGCTGCTCGCATCTCAGCATGTCTAGTGGACATTTATTGCTGGATGAAGGACCATCACCTTCAACTCAACCTAGCTAAGACAGAACTGCTTGTGGTTTCAGCAAACCCATCGTTTCATCACAATTTCACCTTCCGATTAGTCTCATCAACCATAACTCCTTCAAAAACAGCCAGAAACCTTGGAGTTGTGATTGATGATAAGCTAAATTTTTCATATCACATTACTAAAACTGCCCGGTCCTGTAGATTTGCATTATATAATATTAAGAAGATCAGGCCCTTTCTCTCGGAACATGCAACACAACTCCTTGTTCAGGCTCTTGTTCTGTCCAGACTTGACTATTGCAATGCTCTCTTATCAGGTCTTCCAGCCAATTCCATCAAACCTCTACAATTAATCCAATATGCTGCTGCAAGATTAATCTTTAATGAGCCAAAAAGAACGCATGTCGCACCTCTGTTCATCAATTTGCACTTGCTACCAATAGCTGCTCGCATTAAATTCAAGGCATTAATGTTTGCCTACAAAACCACCTCTGGCTCTGCACCCCTTTACCTAAATTCATTACTTCAGACTTATGTGCCCTCTAGAAGCTTGCGTTCTGCAAGTGAACGACGCATTACTGTACCATCCCAAAGAGACACAAAATCACTTTCACAGACTTTTTCATTAACTGTTCCCATCTGGTGGAATGACCTGCCTAACTCAATCCAGCAGCTGAATCCTTACCCATCTTCAAGAAACGGCTAAAAACACATCTCTTCCATCTTTATTTGACCCTCTAACTCTAGCACTCTCTATTCTAATTCTATTTTATCTATCTGTCTTCTTTTTATTTAAAAAACACACAAACATTTGACCCTCTATCAATTGCATATTTATTCTCTAACTGCTAGCTTTTCTTGTAAAACTAACACTAAGATTAATTTTTCTATATTTTATATACTCGTTTTCTAAAAAAAAGAAGCTTCCTACGTGTACTGCGTTGGGCTAACCAAGACTTGTAAAAGCACTTGCATGTTGTTGCTCTTTTGTTGGTTTTGATTGCTTCTATAATGTCCTCATTTGTAAGTCGCTTTGGATAAAAGCGTCTGCTAAATGACTAAATAAATACAGTTTTGCAGCAAATAATGTGTACACACATGTGTATTTGTTTGTTTTAAATTGATGTATTTAGCTTTTTTCATTTAGTTCAATCACAGTCAAATATAGCACAAATTATTATTTTTTTAAATAAGAGCAACAAAATATAAAGTGAACAAATTAAAAAATAAATAAGAAAATAAAATGTATTCTAAAATATTTGTATTCACATAATTTTAAAAAGCTTTAGAATTGTTTATACGTTTCTTGTTTTGTGTTCTCATATTTGAAAGGGTTTTTATTGTATTCATTGTGAGATCAATAGGCTACTAATACACACATAATATTTACATACACACATGGGAATATATTTCAGATATATTTTACTGATATGAATTTCTAGGGGTACCAACATGTATTTGAGGAAAAAAACATGTATTTCATTATGATATTTCCCCCCATTTTAAATTCGTATTATCCAATGAAAGGTTAGATTAATGAATACAATTCAGTTTTCATTCAAAAAATGAATAAAAGGGCATCAAATAATTGTAAAATATTTTCAAATGATATGTTGAAAAAGGTACATTTAGGCCTATCTATTAATATATGTGCTAATATAAGATGTATGAATGTGCACGCATTGTGTTTGATCATTGAGCGGCTTGATCAATGTTTGTGATTGATCGAGCGCTCGCGGGCTTTAGGACCCGGATGTGCAGTGAGTCCCAGACACCGGTTGACGATCCGCTCGCGACTCATTCAATGTCTTTTATCAAAGAACAATAAAACGCACGTCTCAACCGGACACGTTACACACGTTTATGCTCTTGTATTAACACTAGTCCTCGTACTCCTGAACCAGAGACCAGGCTGATCACCGCGGACCGGCGCACATCTGCATCACCGGCGGATCCCGGTGAAGAGAGCGAAGCCGCGTTCAGTCGTTCCCCGTCGGTCCGCTCCAGGCCACCGGCGACAGCATGAGCCAGAGGTTCACGGTGACCGCCGGTGACATGCAGGGCGAGGTGAACCAGCTGTTCGAGGGCGATGAGGAGACGCCGAGCGCCTCTGACGCCGCTGCAGCGGAGGCATCCGGGAGAGGTGAGAGATTTCTGACGCTTTGACACCTGTGAAGAATAAACTCATCCAACTGCTGGGAATGTGAGACTGGGATATTAATATTCTCCACACCACCCTCTGACAGTATAACGTCAGACGAGACTAAATGACGATATTTGGTTTATATGTCATATTGGTCATATGGATAATCTATTTTATAATGTGGTATGTACAAAATATATTGCATATGCAAATATTAATTATATAAAAAAAGACATATAAACCTATTATCAGATCTCGCATCAGTCATTTTTTAAATCTGTAACCCAGTGGATCAGTAATGCACTAAAGTTTAATGCTTTTATAATGTCTGGTGCACATAATATAATATAGTTCATAATCTAAATGTATCATTAATTCATATCAATTCATGCACTGTATACTCATATATACTAAATTAATGTATTATAATATGAAAAAGTTTAATATTTCATATAAGCAGAAGTTACAAATCCATATAAATCTAATAATCTCCTGGGAATGTAAATTCATATAAATATATAAAATCCTTCATTTTTTTATATCTGCAAGACTGCTTTACGTTTTATGACTTTAAATGGTCTCAGGGTTTTGTTTTGCATAATAAATAATTTTATATATAACACGTAGTGCTTATAAATATAGTTTATGCAGATGACAGATTATATTCATATTCTAATATATTCATATAATATTTCATGTAAATTACAACACACACACATATATATATATATATATATATATATGAAAATATATAAAATTAATTTATTTTCATAGGCTATGTTAATCAGATATTATCTAATGATATGATCATATAATATATAATATGAAATACATATAATATATTCAGTCTATTTCACAAATAATATGGATTATATTTTTATTTCATAAGTACTAAGATAATCCAAATGCCATTGCTGAAAGTGTGCTTTATTATTATATAATTAAATGCACTGAACAATGGGTTTTGTTTGTCTATTGCATACTTGAAGATGTTTGTATGTCCAGTGCAAGTGTACATTTTCATTCCCTAAGCTCACGCTGACATATATTGCGTTCATAATCAGTACATCTTGTTTAAACTTTGAGATTTGATCCTTCTTTGTGTGAGGAAAGGGAATCTGCTTGTGTTCATTCGTTCATCAGCACTGCAGTGCTGAATCTGACAGATTGGTGTAATATTCCTTCTAGTGATGGATGAGTGAATGGATGCAGTATGACGATGAGTGAATGGATGCAGTATGACGATGAGTGAATGGATGCAGTATGACGATGAGTGAATGGATGCAGTATGACGATGAGTGAATGGATGCAGTATGACGATGAGTGAATGGATGCATATGACGATGAGATGAATGGATGCAGTATGACGATGAGTGAATGGATGCGATGTATGACGATGAGTGAGTGAATGGATGCGTATGACGATGAGTGAATGGATGCAGTATGACGATGAGTGAATGGATGCAGTATGACGATGAGTGAATGGATGCAGTATGATGAGGAGTGAATGGATGCAGTATGACGATGAGTGAATGGATGCAGTATGATGCGATGAGAGTGAATGGATGCAGTATGACGATGAGTGAATGGATGCAGTATGACGATGAGTGAATGGATGCGTATGACGATGAGTGAAATGGATGCGTATGACGATGAGTGAATGGATGCGTATGACGATGAGTGAATGGATGCGTGACGATGAGTGAATGGATGCGCGATATGACGGTATGACGATGAGTGATGGATGCAGTATGAATGGATGCGATGAGTGAATGGATGCAGTATGACGATGAGTGAATGGATGCGGTATGACGATGAGTGAATGGATGCGGACGATATGACGATGAGTGAATGGATGCAGTATGACGATGAGTGAATGGATGCAGTATGACGATGAGTGAATGGATGCAGTATGACGATGAGTGAATGGATGCAGTATGACGATGAGTGAATGGATGCGGTATGACGATGAGTGAATGGATGCAGTATGAAGATGAGTGAATGATGCAGTATGACGATGAGTGAATGGATGCAGTATGACGATGAGTGAATGGATGCAGTATGACGATGATGAATGTGGGTATGATGCGATGTGAATGGATGCAGTATGACGATGAGTGAATGGATGCGTATGACGATGAGTGAATGGATGCAGTATGACGATGAGTGAATGGATGCAGTATGACGATGAGTGAATGGATGCAGTATGACGATGAGTGAATGGATGCAGTATGACGATGAGTGAATGGATGCAGTATGACGATGAGTGAATGGATGCAGTATGACGATGAGTGAATGGATGCAGTATGAATGCGATGGATGCGTATGACGATGAGTGATGGATGCAGTATGACGATGAGTGAATGGATGCAGTATGACGATGAGTGAATGGATGCAGTATGACGATGAGTGATGGATGCAGTATGACGATGATGATGGATGCAGTATGACATATGAATGGATGCGATGAGTGAATGGATGCAGTATGACGATGAGTGAATGGATGCAGTATGACGATGAGTGAATGGATGCAGTATGACGATGAGTGAATGGATGCAGTATGACGATGATGAATGGATGCAGTATGGCGATGAGTGAAATGGATGCAGTATGACGATGAGTGAATGGATGCAGTATGACGATGAGTGAATGGATGCAGTATGACGATGAGTGAATGGATGCAGTATGACGATGAGTGAATGGATGCGGTATGACGATGAGTGAATGGATGCAGTATGACGATGAGTGAATGGATGCAGTATGACGATGAGTGAATGGATGCGGTATGACGATGAGTGAATGGATGCGGTATGACGATGAGTGAATGGATGCGGTATGACGATGAGTGAATGGATGCAGTATGACGATGAGTGAATGGATGCAGTATGACGATGAGTGAATGGATGCAGTATGACGATGAGTGAATGGATGCAGTATGACGATGAGTGAATGGATGCAGTATGACGATGAGTGAATGGATGCGGTATGACGATGAGTGAATGGATGCAGTATGACGATGAGTGAATGGATGCAGTATGACGATGAGTGAATGGATGCGGTATGACGATGAGTGAATGGATGCAGTATGACGATGAGTGAATGGATGCAGTATGACGATGCATGTAGATGCACTTCAGTAGCTTGTTGAAATGGTTACAATGTCTTGCCATGTCTGTTAGTCTTAAGTGGGCACGGTTGTCTTCACATAATGGCACTTCTGACGGTCTATTATATTTGATAAAACCTTTGAATATTTAATGGGGTGAAATGTGTTTTAGGCACGCTGCGCTGTGTGACATACAGGAAGTCTATTAAGTACAAGTCAGGCGGTATTATTCAGCTGGAATCATTAGCCTCTTTCTGTGATGTAGTTTGCACATTTTTTTGTATTTTGCTATTTATTAAACAATTATGTGATTTGATGGGCATAGAGAAATGCAGCAAAACAGTCTGGCTTTATTATTACGAGTATTAATAAAGTAATTAGTCTATGCACACTGAAAGTGAAAGCACAGTGCGATATCCGAACATGTTTGATGTTAGTTATGTGGAGCAGGCTTTTGGAGCAGTGAGATGGGAATATTTAACATGACAAGACTGAAATAGATACTAAGTGACCCACTAAATACAAAAATACTAGTGTAGGTCTAGTGCTGGTGTGTTTTGGCTTGTTACTAAGGGCTATAAGTCAAAAAATGGATTTGTAGCGATATGCATTGCAACAATTTGAATTGCACCATTAAGTTGTCCTACACATGTTCTAGTTCTTCTTCAACACTTGACATGTCTCAGAGTTCAGTGAAGTTGTGTCGTGGATACATGCCTACATGTCCTTTCTCTGAATACTAGTATGATAGGAAGCTCTGCTCCAAAACCTAGCGAGCTGCCGACCTAGGGTGCATTTTAATGTATCACTAGTAGGGCCGGGAATCTTCACTATCCAATCCGATCCAATTTCGGGAATTACAATCCATTTCTAAAATTATTCTTGATCTACATTTTTTGTAAGTTTTTAGAATAAATAATTAAGTTAAAAGAAATATTTTTTTTTAAGTTTCCTTTAAAATTGTTCATAGTTATGATACCCAGTAAGTTGTAAGTTATAAGTGCATGTATAGTTATAAAAGTTGAATAACAGTATTTCACCCATTTTTTCATAATTTGAAAGAATCAATTCGTTTATTGCAAAGTTTTGTAGGGACTTTTCTAATGTTGTATAAATGAACTTTATCCCCAAACTTACCCCCATTTGTGTTCTGCATTTTTGAAAATAGACACTTTTTATATATTTTTTTCTAAATATTTTATTTAATTAATTCCTTGCAAAATGTTACATATATAAATATACATTTTCAAAGAAAGTCTATACATGATAAAGTATTTTAATATTTAACGAGACAAAATATGCTTTTTTCTTATTTATTAATGAGTTTACCAACTGAATATCAAATGTATGTGTGCATTTTTATTAAATTAATTACATATGCTTTTTCAAAATAATACCAAATTAATAATAAATCAATTGTTCATTATGAATTTAAAATATAGCTTAAATATAGCTTTTGATGCCTGTTTTTTTTAAAAAAGGTTATTTGATGATATAATCATAAAATGCCTTCTTTTGGACAAATCTAAGCAATCCCAGAATGCATTGCTCAGTGAAAATCAGTTTTAACTTAAACATTTCACTTAATATTTAAATTAATTGATAAAAACAGCTAAACATAATTAGTTGTGGGTATGACTTTACCAAGTTGAATGCATTTGAGTGTGTTTATCAAGTCTCACATACACATAACACACAGATTTGTGCTGCATTTGTAGTTGCTCCCTATTTTAGCCACTTACGAGAAACATTTTAGTTAGGTTACTTCTTTAGAAGGTGCAAGGCAGCACACTAGATTGTGGAATAGAGCTTGAGGCATCTGTTCTGTTGAGATGACCACCAAACATTGGTGTTTTTGCCATGTGAAATCCATTGAAGACACAAATGTCCATCTTTGGTGTTCCCATCCACAGATATAGAGATGCGCACCTGTATTCTCCTAGAGAGACGGTACAGTCTTGGAGCTCTCGTCTCAGGTTCAAGTCGCCACGTTTCCATGACAACTGCATCCTCTTTGTGCTGTGATTGGTGTGTGCACAGGGACTGAATGTGATGATCATAGTAAAACCACAATGACTGCTCTCATCAATCACGCACTGGCAAATAATGCTGCTCTGTCACCTCCCGAGTCCCTTAAAGAAGCATGGATTGGCTGGACCCCACTCCGAGCTCTTTATTCAGAAGTGCATGGGTGGATATCTGTGTGAATTTATGCATAAACGATAAAGTAGCAAAGAGATTATCAGTTTAGTAGTCAGCTCATGTACATGAGCATCACAGGTACTTTCCTGCGTCTCATGGGTGTTTGGTGAGAAAGTCCTTGATGAGGATGAAGCATCGCTGCTATTTGTAATGCTATCGCTGATGTTGTTTTTATCGATCTGAGATGCCACCCATGTAGAGGTTCATCTGACCGTGAAGGTCTCCAGACAGTCTGAAAGATCTAGCCCGACTCTAACAAGCTAATTGGATCATTAAGACGTCCTGGATTTGGTTTCAATTATTCAGTATCTGACTCAGTGTGGCACTCTCTTGTAGTAGCCTGTTTTCAGTGGTAGATATTACAAGAATAGTCAGGAGTATTTGCAGTTAAACTGGAAGAGTAGTTACGTTTTACATTGTGGTTTACAGTGGTGCAAAAGTCTCTAGCGAAGTGCTAATTTGATTGTTAATTCTAATCTCTTCATTGGCCAATTTCTTTTTATATTTATAGTCTTTTATAATTAAATTCCTAATACCTGAATTCCGGAAATGTTGGGAAGTTTTTAAATGTGAATAAAATGAAAACTAAACAATTTCAAATCACATGAGCCAATATTTTATTCACAATAGAACATAGATAATATAACAAATGTTTAAACTGTTACATTTAAAAATGTTATGCCTAATCCTGTTTTATGTAAAAAATCTGAGCTGTTCACATGTTCAACAGTTGTTATGCCTAAAATGTACAATTCATATAATACAGGTCTCAAAATAGTTGGGACGGGGGCATGTTTATCATGCTGTAGCATCTCCTCTTCTTTTCGAAACAGTTTGAAGACGTCTGGGCATCGAGGTTATGAGTTTCTGGAGTTTTGGTGTTGAATTTGGTCCCATTCCTGCCTGATGTAGGTTTCCAGCTGCTGAAGAGTTCGTGGTCGATGACCCCTTTAAACATGTGTTATGTTCTCTATGTGCTTTTGTGAATCAAATATTGGCTCATGTGATTTGATAGTCTTTTAGTTTTCATTTTATTCAAATTTAAAAAACATCCCAACATGTCCGGAATTCGGGGCTGTATAACTCAGAAATCTTTAACTGTATTTATGATATACGATGATTGCAGTTTTGGATTTTTTGTATTTTTTAGTTTTTTATCTTGTAAAAAGGAGTATTTTGAAACAGGACCGTTTTCATATTAAGTTAATATTTTATTACAATTCCTGGCTAAATTTTACATTCACAAATGTATGTTTTCAGAGAAAATGGCTTTTTTATTTTCAAGAAAGATGTTGATATATATTTGAATTCTTTATACACTCTGTGTGGTGGTTGTGGTATAATATTTAATTCATTTATAAAATATAAGCTTGAAAGATTGCATTCATTTATTTGTTTATATTTATTTATTTTTTATTGGTTTGTAAAAACAATAGTGCTAAATTATTGAATACAGTTAATTGAAATATTGTTATTAAGTCTATTTTAAATTGTATTATTCTTGAGTTTGCCATGAATATAGCCTTTGATGCTGATATGGTGTAAAATGATAAATAAATAGTTCAATTTCTGAATTGTCATGTATTGGAACCCTCTTAGAATATTTTTTTTATTGTTTTTATGCTTATAAATGTTTAAAAAAAATAAAAGAAATCTGCTAGCTTGGTTGCGAGAGTGTTCTGAGTGGTTGCTAGGGTATTCTAGATGTGTTTTGCTTGTTGCTTAGGGTTTTCTGATGTTTCCAGCATGTTGCTAAGGTTTGGATGGTTGCTAAGGAGTTGCTACATTACGTGTATAGGATGTCTTAGATGGTTCTGGTCTGTTTTATCATTCAGCAGGTGAACATCTGGTGATTTATGAATGAACAGCACTCCTACTAAACAATGCCCATGATTTTGAGGAATCCCTCAGGACTGTATCACACATATATGGATGACTTTACATGACTAATTACACTTACTATTTTTCATCAAGCAGCCAGAAATAGTAGTCAGAGTGCCAAATGCAGTATGTCGTCATTGCAATAATTGGCATATTCCACGCACCAGACAGAACTAATGCCATAAGCTCTTTTTAACCATGTCAGTAATCATACATATTACGCTGCTGCACAATAGCTGTGTTCTCCATCACAGACACGCAGCGTGGGAGTTTTGGCTGCTCCGCAGTGAGCGTCTACTGGAAGCACCGTGATGGACAAATGTGTCTCGATTTAGTGATTGTTTGCACAAAGACAAAGAGCACTCAGTCGACAAGAACGTCCCACACACAGTGCTGGAAGAGCTGTTTGGGAAAGTGTGTCCCTTTGTACCACACTGGAGTTTGTAGTTTTGGCAAAACTACAATGACTTTGTATGTTTTGCACCAAAGCTCTGGCAATGCAACCCGTGTTTTGTGTGCTAAAAACACAGCAAGAAAATGGCATTACCGTATGCACAAATAGTAATATGCACAATAAGCATTCCAGTGGCTCAACTGTAAACAGTTATAGGAATAGTTTTACAGCTTATGCACAAAAAATATTGCTATATGTCTTTGGACTACACACTTTAAGATAAAGAAACTAATAAACAATGTGATGTATATTTGTCAGTCATGCATAAATGAAACAGGTAAGGTTTCTGTATTAGTACTATTACCCTGAATGTGTTTTAAATGCACAGGTTTATATATTTATCATCAATAAATCCTTATACATTATAACTAATTGACAATAGCTTGTTCCACAGCTAGCTTTAGTTTAACCATGCATTTAAACTAAATAAATTAAATTCTTTTCAAGTGTAATTATAGTTAAATAAAAGCTAAAACCATCAAAATTGTGTCTTTAAATAAAATAAATGTTAACTGAAATAAAATATATATATATAAAAACACTTTTTATTTCAGCTAAGGCAACATTTCTTGTATTCATTTAGCTTAACATGATCTACTAAAGTAACTAATACTAAAAAAAACATAATAAAAACTAAATATAAAACTACTAAACATAACAAAAATACATAACAAAATTACTAAAACTGTAAAATGAAAACTGATTAATAAAACTATAATAGTCTCTATGATACTAAAATAACGCAGTTCCTTTCACAATGTACTGATTCTGAGCAATTTGAATAAATGCATTTTCTTTTTTTTATAAAATAAAATAAAATAGATGCAAATAGTTAATAATAAACAATGCAGTGATTTTTTTTTCTTGAATTTTTCTTTTTTGTGTGTGCTATTGAATTAAAAAAATATTCAATTCAGGCCTTCAATAATTAAAAAAAACAAATTCCCCAAAGATCTTCATGCACATGGGATTTTTGGTGTGCTTTGTCCATTTGGGACAGTTTTCATAATCAGGCTGGTTCTCATTTTCCATGTTAAACACAATATAGTGGTAAAATATCTGTCCAGAGCAGAAAATGCAGCCAGAGCAGCTTGTATTGTTTCAGCTGATGTTGTTTTGTCTCTATTGTTGTCATTGGCCGCTCAGCTTGGTTTCATTTGCATAACGCCTCAGAATCAATTGCTGTCCAAATACGGTGGAGGCCATTAGCGTATTGGGATATGCAGATTGTTTAGCTCTCAATGAGCAGTCCGTCCTTTCTTCATAACGGCACGTCGAGCTGTTTGTTTCCATTCAAGCGTCGCTGGTGAGACAGACGTGGAAGCGCTCTCTCTATTTCAGCATAATGCTGGTCTGGTGGCGCAGGTTTCGTGTCTATTAGTCTATTGTTTGTCTGTCTGTGTAAAGCAGCCGCTGTCAGGTAATAATGTGGTGATCACGAGCTCTCTGGGATTTACAGAAGGTCAGGATTCACTCAAAGTCATCCAACATTCTCTTCTTCTGTGTCTGAAGATCCCGTTTTTCTCTTTTGATGATTTCATTATTTAAATGATAAGTGAAAACAATTCTGTTCCGCCTGAAATAATTATATTATAAAAATATTATTTTAATTATAAAAATATAATTATATAACATTATGTATTCATAATATTAAATAAAACATTAAATTGTTCCATATAAAGTGAAAACAACCTTTTCAGCATAAATTAAACTGATATACACATACAAACGGAATACTAGCTTTCTATAATTATTTGATATGATTGTCATTTTTTATTTAATTGCAATCGTTTTTTTTACCATTAAAGTCATGAAATGATAAAGGCATGATCTTTTCCAGAAAGGACGGGTCCATGAATTGGATTGGATCTACCGATACACACATGCAGAAACACAGACAGGGGTGTGTGTGTGTGTGGACATGAACACTGTACGTCTGCTAGATATTGATATTACTGTCAGATCACTCGTCTGTGCTGTAATGTCATTACATCAGTGCATCTCTTCACATTGATTTGAATCTCGTCTAGTCTTGAGATAAATGTTGCTTATCAGCATCAACGGCAGGCCTTTCCTCAAGGTGATGGTTAGATATCAGTGCTGACCAAATTATATTGCTCATAAACAATGTCTGCTAAATAAACCTGCAGAGCTAAAACAGTGAAAGAAGAAAGAAAAGAAAGAGAAGAAGAAAGAAAAGTGCCATTACATCTCTGCAACCACTAGGAATGGTGCATACCAGGGGTAAAGAGAATAAGAGTAAAAGAGGGAGATTGAAGCTGTCAGAGAAAATTACCGCACTAGAAAGAAAGTATTTCAAAAAAATTTGATGTTGGAAAAGAAAGAAAGAAAGAAAGAAAGAAAGAAAGAAAAGAAAGAAAGAAAGAACAAAGAAGAAAGAAAGAAAGAAAGAAAGAAGAGAAAGAAAGAAATAAAGAAAAGAGAAAGAAAGAGGGAAAGAAAGAAAGAAAGAAAGAAAGAAAGAGAAGAAAGAAGAAAGAAAGAAGAAAAAGAAAGAAAGAAAGAAAGAAAAAAGAAAAGAAGAAAGAAAGAAAAATAAAGAAAGAAGAAAGAAAGAAAGAAAGGAAAGAAAGAAAGTAGAGGAAAGAAAGAGTAAAGAATGAAAGAAGAAAGAGACTAAGAAAGAAAGAAAGATAAAGAAAAGAAAAAAGAAATTAGAAAGAAAGATCGAAAGGAAAGAAAGAAAGAAAGAAAAAGAAAGAACAAGAAAAAAGAAAGAAAGAAAGAAAGAAAGAAAGAAAGAAAGAAAGAAAGAGACAAAGAAAGAAAGACACAAAGAAAGAAAGAAAGACAGAAAAAAGAAAGAAAGAAAGAAAGAAACAAGAAAAGAAAGAAAAGAAAGAAGAAAGAAAGAAAGAAAGAAAGAAAGAAAGAAAGAAAAGAAAGAAAAGAAAAAAGAAAAAGAAAGAAAGAAAACACAAAGAAAGAAAGAAAGACCGAAAGATAGAAAAAAAGAAAGAAAGAAAGAACAAAGAAAGAAAGAAAGAAAGACAAAGAAAGAAAGAAAAAAAAGAAAAAAGAAAGAAAGAAAAAAGAAAGAAAGAAAGAGACAAAGAAAGAAAGAAAGAAAAAAGAAAGAAAGAAAGAAAGAAAAGACAAAAGACAAAGAAAGAATGAAAGAAAGAAAGAAAAAAAAAAGAAAAAAGAAAGAAAGAAAGAAAGAAAGAGACAAAAGAAAGAGACAAAGAAAAAAAGAAAAAAGAAAGAAAGAGACAAAAAAAAAAAGGAAGAAAAAAGAAAAGAAAAAAGAAAAAAGAAAGAAAGAAAGAGACAAAGAAAAGACAAAGAAAGAAAGACACAAAGAAAGAAAGAAAGAAAGTAAATAGAAAGAAAGAAAGAAAAGACTAAGAAAGAAAGAAAGAAAGAAAGAAAGAAAGAAAGAAAAAAGAAAGAAAAAAGAAAAAAGAAAGAAAGAAAGAGACAAAAAGAAAGAAAGACACAAAGAAAGAAAAAAACAGAAAGAAAGAAAGAATGAAAGAAAGAGAAAGTGACAAAAAAGAAAGAAAGAAAGAGACAAAAAAGAGAAAGAAAGAAGAAAAAAAAGAAAAAAGAAAGAAAGAAAGAAAGAAAGAAAGGAAAGAAAGAAAGAGACAAAGAAAGAAAGAAACAAAGAACAAAGAAAACAGAGACAAAGAAAGAAAGAAAGAAAGAAGAAAGCAAGAAAGAAAAAAAAAGAAAGAGACAAAAAAAAAAAAAAGAAAGAAAAGACAAAGAAAGAAAGAAGAAAGAAAAAAGAAAGAAAAAAAAAAAAAAGAAAGAAACAAAGAAAGAAAGAAAGAAAGAAAGAAAGAAAGAAAGAAAAAAGAAAGAAAATAAAGAAAAGAGACAAAATAAAAGAACAAAGAAAGAAAGAAAGAAAAGAAAGAAAGAGACAAAGAACAAAAAAGAATAGAAAGAAAGAAGAAAGAAAGAAAGAAAGAAAAAAGATAAGAAAGAATATTTTCATAGAAGTTTCTATTCATCATAGAAGTAATTTATTGAACATTTTTAATTAGGATTTTATACATTTGTATAACAGATGAGAAAAAAAATCTTTAAAAATAAATGTCTAAATGCATTATTTTGAAACATGAGATTCTTTATGCAAAATATTATCATTTTAATTGTATTATTATAATTATTTTCCTTTACTTTATGGTTAAACATGATCTAGATATGTATTTGTGAGATTCACCCTGTAATTTTCAGATAAAGAAAAAAGATATTAAAGCAGTATACAGGTAACCGTTTCACAACAAAATTTCTCAAAAAATTATATTCAAGATTAAATTCAATGAGAATTTAGTCCCCAAAAAATCTCAATATTATCATTTTTTTTATTTGCATTAATATGCACCTACTATTTATATTTATTTAAATAAATGCATATATTTAATTTGAAAAAACTGCAAATTCTTTATGCAAAATATTTGATTTGATTTGATTCTGTTTTATTTTATTGCTATATTTTTAGGATGCAGCTCCTGTCTCCTCGTGTTGATCAGTGTAATGAATGTGAACTGTAGAGGGCAGCTGTGTTCTGCAGCATCAGTTCCCCGATCCAGACTCGGGTATCAGGGGTAGAAGCAGACATGTGGGGGGGGTCGTAGTTGTGTAGATCATGCAAAGCCTTCATAGGCTTGTTATGTAACGCCGCGTCTACACAAAGAAAGGATGTGCAGAAATAACCGCTTGAATCTCAAGGAAAAGGGGAGAGGATTCACGGCTCAGCTACATCAAAGAAAAGACACGCTGTAATGATGTTATGATTCATCCAGGATCTTACCGTATTCTTCCGGTCCAAACGGCAGCAGCAATCGTTCTTGCACTGATCTTACTGCCTTGAGGCAGTTTTAAGCCTCCCTGCAGAAACAATGATGTGTGGTTTGAATTATTGATCGCGACCGGCACTAAATAAACCTAGATTTAATCATAATAACTTGTTTAGGCCGCCTAATATTTTGAGCTCAGTTCTATTGGTTTAAATGAGAACACTGAGAGAAATGTGCAATCAAATACTCTAATAATTGCGTTATTTCTATGCAAAATTTGATCTAAGGCTGTTCTGGATTGTCATAAGTGATGGATCATGAGCCTACGGTTAGTAATTAGCATAATACCGCCCAAATAATCTCCATATAAGGGTTTTCCACACGGTTCTTCTCCTACAGCCATTCGTCATTCTGTTGTTGGACAGCAAGAGCGGGAATATCTTCCTCCGTTATGGCGGATTCAGTTTGAAATGCATTTAAGCAAGCATGATAATTGCACATCTTCACACCGATATGCACAAATGTTCACGTGCTTCATATCATGATGATTGTTTTAAATGCAGGATATTGGAAATGAATTTGCCTTGTTACGGAAGTGTCATGGAGAGCCGTGTTTTTCGATGATGTGCTGGCGTGATCTGGATTTTCTCACATGCTGAAAGGACCTTCTGCATCAGAGCTGTTGCCTCTGGTTTCATCATTGTCTCTGGGGCTGCTGCTGGATTGTGGTGGCAGACGCTGAGAGCTGCTGAGTTTCTCTACACATTCATTTACCATTAAACACCAGAAATCAACCTGCAGTCCTCAATCACAGACACCACAAACTATCTGTCTGTCTGTCTGTCTGTCTGTCTGTCTGTGCCCCTGTCTGTCCTGTCTGTCTGTCTGTCTGTGCTGCTGTCGTGTCTCCTGTCTGTCTGTCTGTCTGTCTGTCTCGTCTGTCTGTCTTCGTCTGTCTGTCTGTCTGTCTGTCTGTCTGTCTGTGCTCCTGTCTGTCTGTCTGTCTGTCTGTCCCATCTGTCCCGTCCTATTCTTCTGTCTGTCTGTCTGTCCTGTCTGTCTGTCTGTCTGTCTGTCTGTCTGTCCTGTCTGTCTGTCTGTCTGTCTGTCTGTCTGTCGTCTGTCTGTCTGTCTGTCTGTCGTCTGTCGTCTGTCTGTCTGACCTCCGTCCGTCCGTCCGTCGTCCGTCTGTCCAGTCTGTCTGTCTGTCTGTCCCCTGTCTGTCTGTCTGTCTGTCTGTCTGTCTCATCTGTCCGTCTGTCTGTCCCGTCTGTATGTCGTCCGTCTTCTGTCTGTCATTCTTTCAGTCTGTCTGTCTATCAAACTGTCTATCTTTACTAT
The DNA here is from genome assembly GCA_027422405.1 of Ptychobarbus kaznakovi. Lineage (NCBI taxonomy): Eukaryota > Metazoa > Chordata > Actinopteri > Cypriniformes > Cyprinidae > Ptychobarbus > Ptychobarbus kaznakovi. Next base: position 40,610 of record JAPDDN010000241.1, read on the forward strand.
CAAATTTGATGTAAATAAGAAACTAACTACGATTAAGGAACACATGTACAATTTTTTTTTCAGTTATTTTAAAATTTGCTTCCTTACATTCAAATTAAAATAGTAATTCTGAATCCTGACATTCTCATTTAAATTCTGAATTGTGCACAACTCTGATTCTGACGTTGCTGCAAGAGCTCTTCTGAGCAGGAGCTAGTCGCTGTATTTTTCATAAGGTTTTGCCATCAAATCATTAAACAATAATCATTATACTTTTGTTTTCTCTCGAAATACTTGAAATTCAATTGAATTCGTAATGTAGCATATACTCTGGTGTTAAGGCACCATCAGTAGTCTTGCTGGAAACTGTTCTCAGTGTAAACCAGAAACAGCGATGCACATAGATGTGTGGTCGTTTAGGCTGGTTTTAGATCAGTATTTAGAGGTTGTCATAGAGACTCAGTCATGATCTTTCTGTGGAGGAGCTGTGCTGTTTAAATATGGAAACTGTCTCCAACGACTCATGCATGCAGCGGAGAGAAATGATGGATAGTGATGTTATGACTGCAATTAGCTTCTAAAGCTGCAATTTTCCTCTGTTCTATGTGAAGGAGAGCGACCTTCAGTTTTAGTTTTCATCGAAGGAGGTATAAAAGGTGCCCGTGGCAAAACATTGCAGGCTATTAAACAGCAAGTTTGAGAGGAGTTGATGGTGAAAAGTAGGTGATTGCTTTTGGTGAGTCATACCACCCAAACACACCTCCATACTCTCACTCTCACACACACACACACACACACACACACACACACACACACACACACACACACACACACACACACACCACACACACACACATGTTGGTTTTTTATGGTTTATGACTTCCATAGCGTAATGGTTTTTATACTGTACAAACCGTATGTGCTATTGCCCTACACCTACCCTACACCCATAAACTAGCCCTCACAGAGACGGTGCATTTCTACTTTCCCCCCAAAAAACTCACTCTGTATGATTTATAAGCATTTGATTTATGGACACTGAAAATGTCCTCATAAATCACCTCCTCCTTGAATACCTATGTCATACCCATGTCATTATACAAATTTGTGTCCTCAAAAACCACATAAACATGCACAGACAACACACACACACACACACACTTAACTTAATGTCACAGTCAGATGCCCTCCTTCCAGCATCCCACTTTAACTTTTTGACACTCCTGCCAACGACCGGTGAACTGAGAATATTTACTAGCCATGAAACCATATTTTCGATTGCGTCAATATCATTTTTCTTCCAATGACAGGAATTATTTTGCTGTTTTTCTCTATTATATTTGAGGCCAGGACACAGGCTACTGAATCATTAAAAACTGTATTAAATTCTGTCTCTTGGTCAAATGCCATCTCTGACTGAAACAAGGAGATACACCAATGCTTTGATCTTCAGATTTTCATTTCGGTGGCTTACTCAAATATATATATATATATATATATATTTTTTTTATTTTATTTTTTTTGCATGCAAAACTCACCAGTAAAACAATTTTATTACTGTTTTTATCATTTATTTATTTCATTTCTTATTTCATTTCAATTTTTCAATTATAAATAGTTTGCTAGGGTGTTGTTAGGTGGTTACCAGAGTGTTGTGTTTTTTTGCTAAGGGCTTCAGATGGGTTTCTATTGGGTCATGTTGTTGCTAGGTGGTTACTAGGGTGTTGTTTTTGTTTACTAAGGGCTTATGGTGGGGTTTTAGTGGGTTATTTGTTTACAAAGGTATTCTAAATAGTTGCTAGGGTGTTGCTAGGTGGTTACTAGTGTGTTGGAGTGATTGCTAAAGGTTTCTGGGAGGGTTTTTTGGGTTATGTAGTTGCTAGGCATTCTATATAGTTGCTAGGGTGTTTCTAGGTAGTTACTAGGGTGTTGTGGATATTTGCTTCTGATGTTTTTAGTGGGTTATATGGTTGCTAGGTGGTTACTAGAGTGTTGTTTTTTGTTTACTAAGGTTTTCTGGTGGGTTTTTAATCGATTATGCGTTTACTAAGGTATTCTAAATAGTTGCTAGGGTGTTGCTTGGTGTTTACTCGTGTGTTGTGAGTGGTTGCTAAGAGGTTCTGAGTGGGTTTTGTGGATCATGTAGTTGCTAGAGTATTCTAAATAGTTACTAGGGTGTTGCTAGGTGTTTACTAGTGTGTTGTGAGTGGTTGCTAAGAGGTTCTGAGTGGGTTTTGTGGATCATGTAGTTGTTAGAGTATTCTAAATAGTTACTAGGGTGTTGCTTGGTGTTTACCAGTGTGTTGTGAGTGGTTGCTAAGAGGTTCTGAGTGGGTTTTGTGGATCATGTAGTTGCTAGAGTATTCTAAATAGTTACTAGGGTGTTGCTAGGTGGTTACTAGGGTGTTGTGGATGTTTGCCTCTAATGTTTTTTTTTTTTTGTGGGTTATGTGAGTTGTTAGGAAGTTAGTTACTATTAAAACCCTGGTCAAATATTGAAGCTTGAGCTCTAGATGTTTGTAATGATGTAAAATAAATCATTATTAATTTTATTTACTAACAAAAAAGTGACTTTTTAGCACTTACCATGTGTTAATTCTGTACCCTGCCTCTTTCTTTTATATTTCTCTCTTTTTATCTCTCTGTGAGAGTCTGTTGCTCCGGGCTCTTTTCTAAACGGACTGTGATATAAACATGTTGCTCTGAAATCTCAGGCCTCTATCGGTCCCTGCAGCGGCTCCGGCTCCCCAGCGGCCGCAGTTCACGACCGTCCCATTCATCCGGCTGATCTCAGCTCATGTCCAGCGGTTATCACGACTAATCGCGGCCCCTCAAGGGCCTCGGATTATCTCAGACCAAGGGAACCAAACACTGCCATATGAGCCAGCGGCACAAAGTCAAAAAGGTGAATGGCATTTTTCCTCAAACTAACTGTCCGCTGTAGTTCCCCGTCACCAGAGTGATTTGTTTATCGCCGTAGTACATTATTAACCTGGGAGGATGACTTTAATGATGAAGAATGAGCCTGGAAATACACATCAAGCATTGAAAAGGTTGCAGTGATGAATGAGTCGTGGCTCTTATGGACTGAGACGCGATTGAGTCTGTTGGCAGGGTTTTTTTGCCAAAGCAATTACATAAAACACGCCAGACATCTTTTATGTTATCAGGAGAAGTGTAAAAAATGTGTTTTGCTGCGCGGGAAAAGCACAATCTAGGTAATTAATCCGAAACACTGCTAACATTACGGGAAGTAAACAGTGAAAAACGTATAGTTTGTCAGGCTCAGCAGCAGTCATGACGTGTGCATACAGAACAGCAGGTCTGTGTGGTATCTTCACATCTGGAGGAGTTATCGGGTATCGCTGCAGAAGTTGGGAGCGTGTGCTGAGATGGATGAGCGAGTGAGAGTGTTGATATATAGAGGTGGTCCCTGCTGTTGAGGTGTTTAATCCAGTGGTTGCTGCTTTCGCTGTTATCTGTCGCACACCCACAAGCTTAAAGGTCAGCGCTCAAGGCTCAAGACCCTCATCTCCATTCAAACACACACACACACACACACACACACACATGCACACAACACACACACATCACACACACACACACACACACACACACGCGCACGCACACGCACGCACACAGCAGGCACGCACAATCAGCACACACACACACACACGCACACACACACACAACACACACACACACACAGCCAGACTCACCACCAGACGCCACCCACAGTCAGGCACAGGCACGCACACACACACACAGCACGCACGCCGCACCACGCAACACACCCACCTGTCACAGTCACTTTTGGTGTTACTGCCTACCTTCACCTGTGTCTTTGACAATAAAAACATGCACCATGACCATTCTACCGGATATTAGATGCTTTGCACATACTGTGTATATTTCCATGTAGAGGTCAGGATCTTAAGTTTTTACGAAAACATAACATTGTCTGAAAAGTTTGGACAAAAGAATGTGTACAAGTATATTTTTTACTGAAATTTAATGGGCTTCAAGTGGCTAAAAGAGCAACCAAAGGTCAGAAATGTATTATTTTATTATTAGTTATATGCTATTGTAGTATTTATTAATATTTTAAATTAGCTTTATTTTTGTATTTTTAGTTTTCATTCTAATTTTAGTTTAAATTGTAGTAAATTTGTTAAATGCTTATGTATTTTTTTATCTATTAAATGTTGTATATATATATATATATAGCTTTAATTTAGTTATTAATCTTTTTTTTTAATCTGTTTTAGTAATTTTATTTTATTTCAGTTAGCAACATTTCTAATTTTCGATTTTAGAGTTTTTATCTAATATTTAAGTTTATTGTGTTTTAATTTAGCTTTATTTCAAGTAATTCAAACTATTTTTAGTTTTAGTTCACAACAGAACTTATATGAACAACATATCTCATCAAACAATCATTTGTACTCTTACTTTATGACATATATTTCTCATTTGTGTCTGTTCTATTTTTTGATATTTCAGGAGAAACATCTGATCCAAAATTGATTCCTATAAGAAACAAAACTGATATCTCCATTAGGTCTCCACACATCTGAGGAATAAAAAATTCCTTTGGGAAATATTGATTCCAGTTTAATCTGGTTTCCTCCACCAATGAATGAGTAAGTTTGAGAGCAGATTCCTCTCTCTGCGCATGAAATAATGCGTGCATGGCTTGAGCCATTGAATCTTTTCTCTCGCTTTAATATAGTTCTTAGTAATTACGTGCAAATGCAAGGAATTTCCCGCAGGCGAACATCATTTCCTCTTGTTAATGGTTTTATATAGGTGATGATTGTTTCTCAAAATGAAAAAGAGCACGTTGACAAACTGTAGATACGTGTGAAGTGGAAAGTAATAGCAATGATTATGAAATAATGGGAAGCAAATGAGCACTTGAACGCCCCCAGACCTCCTCGCTCAGTTCAAAGTACAAAGGCCAGATGCATGGAGCGAGATGTGCATGGAATGGCGAAAATCTGTACATATCAAAAAGTATTAAAGTATTTACACTCTACTAAGCGAGGAGAAATAGAAATGACTCCCATGCATTTGTTCCGTCGTGTATTTGCATACATGCCACAGAGTTATCAGCCCTCCCCGATGCAGGCCGACCCCTTCACATTCGCTGAGGACTTCAATCATCACCACCGTGTACTAAATCTAGAACAGTCGCATCACAAGATTAAAATGCATCTCTCTGCTCTGCATTTCGAGAAAATGTGTCTATTGCTGTCTCTGTCTCGAATGGAGATGGGATGTTTACGCAGCAGCCGCCTGATTTAGGCATCTCGCATCTTTTGTTTGCATAGACCCTGTTTATCTGAAAGGCGTTCGGATTCATTGAGGAATCTGCTGCTGGAAAGTAACCCGACGTGGTTGGAAACAGGTTTGGCTCTTGAATGCATCTCGTAGAGACCTTGTGCTGCGTGTAATATTTATGATTGTACGAGGGAGGAAATGATGGCGGCAGTTCGGTTGATTTTTATTTCAGACCTCATAATATTTCAGGGTCTTTCACTTTTCTGATGATGTTTTATATATTATTTTTTTATATATTTATAATTATTGTAATAATAATAATAGTTTTTATTATTACATGTAATTACATATAGAACATTGCTAATATTATTGTCATTATTCCATTTAAATATTTATTGAACATTTATTTACACTTTTCACCCATTTTTATCGGTTTATGAAATCTAAACTGTATGTATATTCATAAAATGCTATAAAAAATATCAGTTTAATTAATTTTTAAATCTATTTTCACTTATTTGTTTTAATCTTTTTGTCTTTTTCATTTTTTCATTTTAATTTTTTTAATATATATTTACACTGGTATATTTATATATTTATATTCATTGCTCTCATCAACAAAAAAGGCTAATAAACTATATTACATTTTGTAAGAATAATAATATTATTTATTGAACAATGTTGTCTTTCTATGCTGTTGTATTAGCCATTTTATAAAAGCAATGCAAAGCTTATTGCTTTAAAGATCGTTTACACAAATATATATATGAACTAAAAATATAATTCCATTAAAGACAAAAACAGATTTTCCATTCAATGAAAGTGGATGGAAGCCGTATCTCTTCCAAGGTAGGCTTTTCAATAAATAAAGACTCTGATATCAGTCCTTTCTTCCTTCTTCACACAAAGCTATCACATGTCTCGCTTGCTTTTTTGGCACGTGACAGTCATTCATTGAAAAGAGGAATCCGACATTCTTCTAACCTTCTCCTTTTGTGTTCCACTGAAGAAAAAATGTATTCAAGCTTTGGACAGACATCATGTCAGAATATCTCTCTTTGTTACAAACGTCCCTTCATCTTCAGTGCCCTGGACTCCATCCGGTTTCACATTAATTAAACATCTTGTGGTAACAGTCGGTTTACAGGCGAGGATTTCCTCATGCAGCGAGTAGAAAAAGAGGTCAAGAGCGTAACCGTTTTCAAGCACGCAAAGACTCGTTCCATTTACTGAAGGAAGTCAAATGCCATTTCAGTAGTGCTGTCACTAGTGCATAATCTGAGCTATTTTAGTGCAGCCCTCCCACGCATGAGAAATCCAAGGCATCCTCTCCGTTTAGTATTCCATGCACGCATTATGTAACGCTCTTTGTGGAAGGGGGCTGGGGAGAAACGGATGAAGAGGAAGAGAGAGGAAGACACTCGTCCCGTGGCACGTGGACTATTTCCACAGGGCTTGCACGTATGTGCGCACGCACCTCAGTGAGTCACTGACAGCGGCTGTCCTACCGAATGCCCTCAAGATAAGACAGCAGAGCTCCGCTCCTCCCGTACACAGAGGTGTCCGAATATGTATGATTTACACCTCCTATAGGTACGAGCGCGTGTGGGAAGACCGGCTGATGGTTATTGAATTTAGACGCGTCTCCTTGTAGGAGGAAAAGTGCAATTGCACAAGTCAAAATCTTGTCTTCCCTTGGCGTGAGCTGTATTCATGCATGAGTGAGCATTCATTAGTTACAACTAATCAGAGCCTGCTGAACTAAACGTGTGCATGTTTGTTCCCAGAGGATGGTTTTATACTCTCTGGTTGCTCGAGCCGATCCTCCCTATACGCAAAATACACAAGCTGCGTAGGGCCACCGAAACACCCGGGGGCTCCTTTCTCTCAAAGATGTTTTCATTTTAGTTTCGTTTTAGAAAGGCTTCATAAGTCTCCATTTGGTCTCAGTGCAGTCTAGGAGAAGTAGTTGAGGTACTAAAGAGACCTCATTTGTATTTTTCTTTCACACTGACATAATAATAATATGTTTATTAGTGCCTTTCAAATACCCAAGGATACCTAACATAAGGTAAATAGAAAACATGAATACACAAGTGTACAAGTGAAAGTCATATACATAAAAAGTCATTGCTCAGACGTTGCTCTTTTGTAGCTCTAGATGTTTGATGAACTTATTTTGTTACCATGAAGTATCAATTTAGTCTCAGATGTGTTTCCTAATGTGCTTTAATTCTGTTCATTAGTATGTCTCGGTGTTGTATTTGATGAACTTTTAGATTTTAGTATGAGAAACCTCAGTTATGTTTTTCTTTCTTACAGAATGATGATTTATTTTTTTGCTCAGACGTTGCTCTTTTGTTACTTTTGAGAGTTGTTGGAGTTCTCAGTTGTGTTTCATTGAAGCATATCAACTCCTGAAATTTTGAAGACGAGATAAAACGGATGCAAAGATGTCCGTATTTTCATACAATAAGAGTACAGAGCTCAGATCAAGCTCAGAAGACTTCAGCAAAGCCTCCATTTGTTCTCTATTTAATCTCAGTGCTGTCTAGGAGAAATTGATGAGGTATTAAAGATACCTCATTTGAGTTTTTCTTTCCTACTGACATAAAAATGTTGCTCTTTGTGGCACTAGAGGTTTGATGAAGTTCTTTATGTTACGTTGAAATATCAATTTTGTCAAGTGTGTTTCCTAAAGTGCCTTTTAGTAATGTCTCAATTTAGTCTAGGATGATGAATTGAGATATAAGAGATCTCAGTCGTGTATCCTATATGCACAGATGAACATTGTAATGCTCAATCATTGCTCTTTTGTTGCTGAAGTCTAGAGATTTGTTGGCGTTTCATTGAAGGATTAACTCCAAAAAGTCTGAAGGAGCAATGAAACAGATGCAAATGAGTCCATCGTTGACATATAGAGCTATAAAATGAATGTGGAAATCAGTTCGGATCATTTGAGAACATGCTGAGACATGTTCATATTGAGATATCTGAGATAAGATTGTAGAGCTTCTATGGCATACTAGGGTCTTCTTTTCTCAGAAGGCTTCAGCAAAGCCTCCATTGGTTCTCCATTTAATCTCAGTGCTGGCTAGGAGAAACAAATGAGGTATTAAGGCGATCTCATTTGTGTTTTTCTTTCCTGCTGGCATAGAAAAATGTAAATGCTCAGATGTTGCTCTTTTGTGGCTCTAAAGGTTGTTTCATTGATAAATCAGTTTTGACTCAAGATGTTTCTCCTAAAATGCGGACACAAATGAGTCACTAGCCTCCAGTAAGAGTTTACAGTATACATGAATGTAAAGAGCAGCTCAGATCATTTGATGAGACATGTTTGAGCTCAGAACTCAGACTGAGCTCTACTTGAAATGAGAAGCGTGTGAGTCTAGTCATCTTGAAGAAAACCTCAAAAGCTGGACATTTAAGCAAAAATGCATGCTGTTTAGAAGAAACAAGTGAGCTACTAATAAGATCTAATTTCCATGCAAGGGAATAAGAGAGTTACTGAGTAAGATCTGAAGAAATGATCTTCAAATTTCTCCTCTACCTCTTCACTTTACTGCATCACGAGTGACTTCTTCATCAGAGGAGGGGATTTTTCAGCACAGGAGTCGTTTTAATTGAAATCGATTTTGTCTGTGACAAGGCAAAGCAGCGAGAATAAATAGCTCGGTGGCTGAGAGGAGATGTGCAGAGCCCCAGATTTCTAATAGTGGCCCGTGTCTGGAGTCAAATTGAAAGCAGGCTGTGATATCCTACAGGGAACATGGTGTGGATGAGAAAACACGTCACGCGCAAGTTTCCCGTTCGCCTCGATATCCAAAACCAACTCGGATGGTGAACATCTTCCCAGGTCTTCCTCAAAGTACACGCTTGCGTTTTTGCGTTTTCCTCCAGGTTTGATTTCTCACCTCTTCTTTTTTCCACACAGACAACTGTGGGCATGCATTGCAGTTTTCCTTTCTCATGTTGAGGATGTACAGTAACTCCTGTATGTGGGAAGACAAGCGCTTGCTCTTTTTCTCTCTATCTGTCTCTTTCCCGAAGCGGAAGTAGCAAATAGCAGCATAAAAAGGTTGTTCGGCAGCACCGCTGTCAATGTGTCATTGGGAATTGAATGGCCCGCAGTCGGCTTACCTATTAGCGCTCACCTCTAATTGAATTTGGCCAGGCCAATTGAAGCAACAGCTGCGCTTCATTGAGTTGCTTTTGCTGGGGAATGTGTTGATCACATTTCCATCACATCTGAGGAAAGGAAGCTTGTAGCAATCTGTCTTTTTCTTGCATACAAAAGTGCTGTGCATTTTGGTTGGTATTCAACTGATAAATCATGTTTTTTTTTCTGCTGTATTTTTTCATTTGTTGAAATTTCTCGTCTGCCATTGGTCTGAAAATCATGTAGCCCCACCCTAAACTCATACCATTGGACACTCATCAAGTGGCCCTGAACCAGGCTGTGTTCCTCTCCACTTTTAGACACGCACTCGCAAACTTCCCTAAGCACTTCCCCTCGGGGGAATCCCCGCTGCCATTTTGAAGTGTGTTCCACTTCATGAAGTGGACGAGGGAAGTTTATATGGACAGACCCTCGACCCCTCGATTATGACCGAGGGAGCGAGACTGCTTCATATGCAAACTTCAGGCCGCTCCATAGACCACAATGCAACATGATTGTGACGTCATCGCAGATCTCGTTTAATTTATCCCTACCCCAAACAACTCAATAATATATAAAATAATTGTTTACATTTATAACAGCCCAAGCATACTTATATACATATAGAATGCTGCACCAAACAAATTCCTAAGGGAGGAAATGTAAACAATAAACCAACTCCGTAGCGGATTCTAAGTGATTAGAACATTTAGGTTCATTAAAGGTGTACTGTGTAATATTTAGGATAATCTATAGACAGAAATGCAATATAATATACATAACTACATTTTCAGAGGAGTATAAAGACCTTACTTAATGAACGTTATGTTTGTATTACCTTAGAATGAGCGATTTATAACTACATATACCGCGGGTCCCCCTCACATGGAAGTCGCCATCATGTTTCTACAGTAGCCCTAAACGACAAACTGCTCTACAGAGCGCGTATCGTCACTATGTTGTTCTCGCGAAAATCTTAGCCCTGTATCGCCACCCCGTAGCTTCTCTAAAGGAGGGGTGAGCGGAGGACTGAGCCGTTGGTTGCAATTCACAAACTCAACCGCTAGATGCCGCTAAAAACTACACACTGCACCTTTAAATGATTTAGGACACTCCGATTCAGCACATTGCCAGAGTTCCGCCAGTAGTGTGCACTCATGCAACGTAATCAATGACGTACATCTGAATAAACAAGACGGAGGGAAGTTTGTGAGTGAAGGGCATAAAAAATTAACTGAAAGCCCAAAACTCATAGCTTTAGACCAGAGGTGGGGAACGTTGATCCTGGAGGGCCACTCTCCTGCAGAGTTTAGCTCAAACCCTTAAAAACCCTGGAAAAAAATACCCAACTGCATCCTGAAGACCTTTATCAGCTGCATCAGGTGTGTTTGATTAGGGTTGGAGCTAAACTCTGCAGGGACACCGGCCCTCCAGGATCAACGTTCCCCACCCCCTGCTTTAGACACTCATCAAGTACTGCCTTGCTAGAAAATCCAGCTTTAACTAGTTTCTGATTAATGAGTTATTTATTTTTTCTATTGAATTATAATCAATAACCTCCTAAATAGAGTATTAAATATTCCAGATCAATTGGTTGATGGGCTTTAAGCTTGTTATTGTTATTTTTAACTAAAGATTAAAGCTATTAAAAATAGTTTTCATGTATTGAAATAAATCCTAAATAAATTAAATTATAATTAGATGAAAAACTGGACCTTAAACTTAAAAATTAGAAAGATGTCCTTGAAAATTAACTGAAATAAAACAAAAAAAGTTGAAGTTGAAATACTAAAACTATTAAATATGAAATAATATTTAAATAAAACTTAGTAAATATGTTGGAATAACAAAAAAAGGAACAAAATCGACAAAATCACATAATGACAAAATGAAAAAAATTATAATTAATTGAAAATATTAATAAATACTAATTTATGGGATCAAGGTTGATCCTGTAGATCATATTGATGAAACTGGTGGACCATCTTCAACAGATTAAACCTTGAGCATGTTGAACAAATGTAGAATTGTGTGTCTTTTGTTCCCAGCATGCAACATAGATACCAATCTTGTTGAAGATACCATTTGTGAAGTGTGGCATCAGTCACGTGTGGGATAAATCAATCCTTCAGGACTCTGTAAGAGGCTTAGCACTGCTTGCATTCGTCTCGGGTGGTTCTTGTGGCGCTCTTGACAGTCTTGCTTTGTAATGTTGTTGGGCAAATATGCTTGGCTGTGAAATTAGATTAAGACACTGGTGTGTTTCACATGGACACGTCAAATGGATTTACCATTTGTGATGTCACAAATACAGGAAAACAACTGTGTAGTCCAAACGAGCCCTTCGCTGTAGTTCTTGAAAAGGGATTTACAAAAAACAAAATATCTCCCTTTGGAGTGGACTTTGAGATTTGTAACTTTGTATATAGCTTTATACCCAAACATACACACTACACACTGACTAAAATTCAAAAAGTGAAAAAGCATAATAGCACCCCTTTAAAGAGAGCATGGATACCTTTAGATCTCCTGCAAATTAAATGCCACTCAATTTATGGCCCAAGTCAAGAAGGTCCCTCAGTGGTATTTAACTGTTCAGTTTTTGTCGTCTCTGCCTAATAATTGTACATCCCTTTTAATATTTTTGATCTTTTGCTACATTTGAGAGGTATCATAAGCTAAATGTATACACTTTTCATGGATCAAAATAAGTCCTACCATTTTTGTCCCCTCATTAAATATCCAGTTTTACTTGGACACATACTACTTGTCAAAAGTTTCACATCAGTAAGATAAAAAAATTAATTCTTTTATTCAGTGGTAAAACATGAAATGATCAAAAGTAACAGTAAAACCATTTATAAAAGTTTCTATTTCAAGTAAATGCTGTTTTTTTTTCTATTCATCAAAAAATACTAAAAAAATGCATTACGGTTTACACAAAAATATGAAGCAGCACAACTGTTTTTCAACATTGATAATAGTCAGAAATGTTTCTTGAGCAGCAAATCAGCATATTAGAATGATTTCTGAAGATCATGTGACACTGAAGACTGGAGTAATGATGCTGAAAATTCAGCTGCGCATCACAGAAATAAATTACAGTTTAACAGATATTCACACAGAACACAGTTATTTTAAATTGTAATAATATTTCACAATTTTAATTTTTT
>JAPDDN010000602.1:0-42640 GCA_027422405.1 Ptychobarbus kaznakovi
ACGCTGTTCCCCAGGCGAAGTGTGTGAGTGCGCGCGTGCGCGGCGCGCTCTAAAAACTGACAGGCAAAGTACACTTTGAGCTTCAGATGCGTCCAAACGATCAAATACACACAAAGCATGTAAAAACGGCCGGCTTGGAGAGTATTCACTTAAACACAGTTTATGTCTTAAAGTGAACGAGAACAGTTGGGAGAAAATTGTGTGTGTCAATATTTTGTTTTAGTGACAGACTAGTGCCTCATAATTAAGTTCAATCAGAACAAAATGCAAAGAGAAAATCACTCACAGCTCTTATCTAAATAAAGTTATAGCTTTTAGCATTAATCTATCAATACAGTGAATACTATGCGTGTTCATTTACATTCATGGATGCGTGTTCATGTTAGTAGACATTCATGGAAAAAATTAAATCACTGTTTTTTTTTCCATTTCATTTGTACATTTGTTTTATGGTATGACAAATGGCATATTTGTCAGTTTGTTTAACTTTGTTTCTTTGTTCATGTTCTTATGTATATAAAACACTAAAAATGCCTGCACACTGGTGCATTTACAAATTGATGTTTTATATTTATTTAATTAAATATTTATTTAACATTTCAGAATAAAAAGCAATGTTAATTAGCTGCTAATCTATCATATAATTTAGGTGTGTGTGTGTGTGTGTGTGTGCGCATGTTTATGTGTTTTATGAGGACACAAATTTGTATAATGACATAGGTATGACATAGGTATTACAAGGAGAAGGTGATTTATGAGGACATTTTCAGTGTCCCCATAATTCAAAATGCTTATAAATCATACAGAGTAAGTTTTTTTGGGGGAAAATAGAAATGCACCGTCTCCTGTGAGGGCTAAGTTTAGGTGTAGGGCAATAGCACATACAGTTTGTACAGTATAAAAACCATTATGCCTATGGAAAGTCCCCGTAAACCATAAAAACCAACGTGCGTGTGTGTGTGTGTATATATATAAATAAATAAAAAGTACAGATAAGATAGTTAAAGTACCGGATCGATAAGAGGAGTAATACCATTACAACCTTAACGATACCCAATCCCTAATTAAAATACAGTATGAGCACAGAAAAACCAGGTGATTTTTTTTCCCTCTTTAATACTTTTTTTTTTCATAATGTTTAGTGAAATTATTTGGTAGTCTGAGGTGGGATGGGGAGCCGGATTTTTTTATAGGTTTAAGGGGGGGGGTTGATAAGCACTGCACTAGAGCATCCCTTCATTCAGACACAGTGGACGATCTGATAAGAATCAGTGTAGAGGGGTCAAGTCTGGAAGATTTTGATGCTAGAGAGAGTGTGGCCAGCTGGTTTAGCCAAGGCCAAAGATCAAGAAGGCCAAACTACAGGAGATGGCCATCCGAGGGGCATGTGACTGCAATTGGAGGATAGTCCATAATACATTGAGCCATGAGATGTTCAGTTTGAAGCCCTTAAAACACTTAATTTAGATGTTCTTTTTATTTCATTTATCTTGAGATGTTTTAACTTTAAGCACTTTAAGCACCAACACTTTTTCAGTAAGTTACTTTCTTGTAGAATTGTGCTTCAAATAAATAACTTTATGTTGACCAGATTGTTAGTTAATCGTTTAACTAGTCAATATTGCCTATACGAAAATTTGGGTGCACCTAACTTTTGTGCTGGTGCACCTAAGAAAGAAAGTTAGGCGCACCAGTGCAACCAGTGCAAAAAGTTAGTCTAGAGCCCTGCAACAACAAATAAAGAGGGATTTGTTTCTGAGCTGGTGATTGGCTGGGCAAAAGAAAGCAGCAGCCAACGAATAAGCAGAGAGTTACTCTACGAGTACTATAGCACACCAGGACAAGGAGCAGCATCAGGGTGTGACTCAAGTCTCGCCTTCACACGTTACTTTTATAAAAGGAATCATTTAGATCTGAAAAATTAACATAGGCAGCAGCAGTAGTACCTTCAGTGTGTAGAACTCTCCTGCGGTCATCAGCTGCCGTTATCAGGGTTACGCTTCAGAGTTAATCAGGAGCAGCGCAGCGCAGCAGAATGGAGAAAGCAGTTCGCACACTTCTCATTCAGGATTACACCACTGTTGATGAAGAAATAACTATTGATCGATGAAGAATAGAAATGAGTCCGTACAAACGAAGTTCAGGAAAATACAGAGAGACTTAACTGTCCTAACCAGGTGCGATAATGTTGATGCAAATGCAAATTAAAGCACCTCAAACCAAGTGAATCTAAAGTAAAAACAGTACTGTAACAGCAGACATGTAGCGCATCAGACTACAGCCTATTATGTAATTACATCACAACTGTTGCGAATTTCATGACGGCACTAGCATTCTCAAATTCTCACCGGCATTCATAAAAAGTCGAGTAACACGCTTCAGTGCTGAATCTACTCGCGTTTAGCGCTTTGAATCATTTGAAAGCTTTTAACTGCCCTGCAGATGGCGCCACGTGCTAGCACAGCACTCTCATGATCATTCAGCCCATGATGTTTCTTTTCGCAGTTTATTTAGGTAATAGCTTAAGGATATTTGCACGATTTCAATTATCATGCAGTAACAACACCCCCCCCTAAAAAAAAAAACAATTCCAATCGGAATTGGAATAGATTTTCGCTTCCCAACCTAGCAGAAGGTGATCTGGCATTGCAAACTTGTAGCATAGATCCTGGTTAAGAGAAAGGGGTAGACCACAATATTTGGTATGTTTCTGAGCTGGTGATTGGCTAGGCAATGAAAAAGCAGCAGCCAATACTATAGCACACCAGGACAACGAGCAGCATCAGGATGTGACTCTAGTCTCGCTTTACTTGATCGAGTAGATATGATCAAAAACATACAAATTATAATCAGTGGCAGACAAGCAATTCATTTCTTGACACTACATTATAACGTTATAGCCTAAACTAGGGCTGTCACTAATGATTTTTTTTGGTAATTGAGTAATCAGTCGATTATTCACATGAATAATCGGATAATTCTGATAATTTTTGGGTGGTAATAAAAATAGACCCAATTGAACAATAGGCTTTAAAAACACATATAATATCAATGAGGCAATACACATTTGTTTAAATAAAATATCAAAAGTAATCGTGTTTTTTTAACAAAAATAAAATAATTAAGGCGCATGTGTTAAACCTGCAACATTTAATTGAATCGTATAGCGTGCATGAATTCATAATAGAACTATGTTTGATTATTTTTAAATGGGTTTAATATATCATGCAGCCTTGGAAAACCGTCTAATCATGCATTTAATGGATTCTCATCAGTGAAATGAGCCACTTCCGGTATTTTGCTGGTTACTCACTGGGAAAATGAAATTGAGGATTTTTTAAAATCAAGCACTCGAATCATGACAGCTCTAGTCTAGACAACTTGGAGATAATCGTCTTGGTCAGAAGTTATTCAGTAAGAAGAAAACTCACCCTGACAGCACTGTTGAGCTGGTCGACGCTCCTCCTGACCGATACGCTATTAATGACCACATTCACCAGCATCTGCAAGGGCTTTGAGAGACAACCACACATTACACTTCAACCACGGCTGAGCAAGTATCTAACAGAACCAACACAGGGCTCTAGAGTGTGACCAATTTGGTCGCACGTGCGACCTAATTTCTCAAGGGTGCGACTAAAAAAAATCTGAGGGCGCACCTGTGCGACCAGCCATTCGAGAAAAGAAAAAAAAAGTATCCGCGACTCTGAAAGTCTCCATGTGGTTCTACAACAGACACACATTAGGCTCATATCGTGGTCTAAACCAATCAGAGATAGTGAAGGGCGGACCCCAAACTTTTGTCTATGATGCATTTTTGCTATTCCCAAATCAGAAGCGAGATCGCGCTCACGTGGAGGAGTTTCAGCACGTGTAACATGAAAGCCATGTTTATGATAGAAGAGAGAACTAACCATTAACACATGCTTACACTTTAGGCCTGTGGCTGTTATATTAAACTACGTTTATTATTATTTTTGCTTCTAAGTATTATAGCCGCGTTTCTTCTAGCACAACTTCATTCCCTTCACAGCGGCGCACATTGTTCCTCTCTGACAAAAACGTACGTCAGAATCAGATCAATAGTCTGTCGATTGTTGTTAAAATGCTGTCTTTACAGTTACTAAATTGCTGGACATGTTTGATAATAAAACGTTGAAAGTACAATCCGCACGAGAGACGCTGTTCCCAGGCGAAGTGTGTGTGTGCGCGCGTGCGCGGCGCGCTCTAAAACTGACGGCAAAGTACACTTTGAGCTTCAGATGCGTCCAAACGATCAAATACACACAAAGCATGTAAAAACGGCCGGCTTGGAGAGTATTCACTTAAACACAGTTTATGTCTTAAAGTGAACGAGAACAGTTGGGAGAAAATTGTGTGTGTCAATATTTTGTTTTAGTGACAGACTAGTGCTTCATTAATGTTAATCAAAGAACAAAATGCAAAGAGAAAATCACTCCCAGCTCTTAATCTAAATAAAGTTATAGCTTTAAGCATTAATCTATCAATACAGTGAATACTATGCGTGTTCATTTACATTCATGGATGCGTGTTCATGTTAGTAGACATTCATGGAAAATTAAATCACTGTTTTTTTTTTCATTTCATTTGTACATTTGTTTTATGGTATGACAAATGGCATATTTGTCAGTTTGTTTAACTTTGTTTCTTTGTTCATGTTCTGTATCTTATGTATATAAAACACTAAAAATGCCTGCACACTGGTGCATTTACAAATTGATGTTTTATATTTATTTAATTAAATATTTATTTAACATTTCAGATAAAAAGCAATGTTAATTAAGCTGCTAATCTATCATATAAATATAGGTGTGTGTGTGGTGTGTGTGTGCGCATGTTTATGTGGTTTATGAGGACACAAATTTGTATAATGACATAGGTATGACATAGGTATTACAAGGAGAAGGTGATTTATGAGGACATTTTCAGTGTCCCCATAATTCAAAATGCTTATAAATCATACAGAGTAAGTGTTTTTTTGGGGGGAAATAGAAATGCACCGTCTCCTGTGAGGGCTAAGTTTAGTGTAGGGTTAGGTGTAGGGCAATAGCACATACAGTTGTACAGTATAAAAAACCATTACGCCTATGGAAAGTCCCCGTAAACCATAAAAACCAACGTGCGTGTGTGTGTGTATATATATAATAAATAAAAAGTACAGATAAGAATACCGTAAAGTACCGGATCGATAAGAGGAGTAATACCATTACAACCTTAACGATACCCATCCCTAATTAAAATACAGTATGAGCACAGAAAAACCAGGTGATTTTTTTTTCACCTCTTTAAATACTTTTTTTTTTTCATAATGTTTAGTGAAAATTATTTGGTAGTCTGAGGTGGGATGGAGGAGCCAGATTTTTTTTATAGGTTTAGGGGGGGGGTTGATAAGCACTGCACTAGAGCATCCCTTCATTCAGACACAGTGGACGATCTGATAAGAATCAGTGTAGAGGGTCAAGTCTGGAAGATTTTGATGCTAGAGAGAGTGTGGCCAGCTGGTTTAGCCAAGGCCAAAGATCAAGAAGGCCAAACTACAGGAGTTGGCCATCCGAGGGGCATGTGACTGCAATGGAGGATAGTCCATAACACATTGAGCCATGAGATGTTCAGTTTGATATTAGATTTTATTTTTATTTCATTTATCTTGAGATGTTTTAACTTTAAGCACTTTAAGCACCAACACTTTTTCAGTAAGTTACCTTTCTTGTAGAATTGTGCTTCAAATAAAGAACTTTATGTTGACCAGATTGTTAGTTAGTCGTTTTTAGTCAATATTGCCTATACGAAAATTTGGGTGCACCTAACTTTTGTGCTGGTGCACCTAAGAAAGAAAGTTAGGCGCACCAGTGCAACCAGTGCAAAAAGTTAGTCTAGAGCCCTGCAACAACAATCTAATAAAGAGGGATTTGTTTCTGAGCTGGTGATTGGCTGGGCAAAAGAAAGCAGCAGCCAACGAATAAGCAGAGAGTTACTCTACGAGTACTATAGCACACCAGGACAACGAGCATCAGGATGTAACTCTATCTCGCTTATACTTGATCGAGTGTGACAAAAACATCAAATTATAGTCTGGGAGACGCTCTTTTCTTGACACTACATTATAACGTTACTAGACTAGGGCTTATAAATTTTTTTTTGGTAATTGGCATTTAGATCTGAAAAATTAACAAAATACATATATAATATCAATGGCAGTTTAAATAAAATATCAGCAAAAAAAATAAAATAAGTAGTACCTTCATAATAAAACTATGTGTTATTTTTAAATGTTTAATATATCATCCAGAACTCTCTGCGGTCATCAGCTGCCGTTATCAGGGTTACGCTTCAGAGTTTATCAGGAGCAGCGCAGCGACCAGCAGAATGGAGAAAGCAACCACACATTACACTTCAACCACAGTTCGCACACTTGATTAAAGAGGATTTGTTTCTCATTCAGGAGCAGCCAACGAATTACACCACACACCAGGACAACGAGCAGCAGCATGTTGATGTCTCGCTCTTTAAGAAATAACTATTTGATCCGATGAAGAAATGAGGAGCAGCGCAGCGACCAGAAACCAGCAGAATCCGTACAAATGAAGAAATAAACGAAGTTCAGGAAAATACAGAGAGACTTAACTGTCCTAACAAGGTGCGACAAATGATGATGCAAATGCAAATTAAAGCACCTCAAACCAAGTGAATCTAAAGTAAAAACAGTACTGTAACAGCAGACATGTAGCGCATCAGACTACAGCCTATTATGTAAATACATCACAACCGTTGCGAATTTCATGATGGCACTAGTAATCTCAAATTCTCACCGGCATTCATAAAAAGTCGAGTAACACGCTTCAGTGCTGAATCTACTCGCGTTTAGCGCTTTGAATCATTTGAAAGCTTTTAACTGTCCTGCAGATGGCGCCACGTGCTAGCACAGCACTCTCATGATCATTCAGCCCATGATGTTTCTTTTCGCAGATTATTTAGGTAATAGCTTAAGGATATTTGCACGATTTCAATTATCATGCAGTAACCAACACCCCCCCCCCCTAAAAAAAAAACAATTCCAATCTGGAATTGGAATAGATTTTCGATTCCCAACCCTAGCAGAAGGTGATCTGGCATTGCAAAATTGTAGCATAGATCCTGGTTAAGAGAAAGGGTAGACCACAATATTTGGTATGTTTCTGAGCTGGTGATTGGCTAGGCAATGAAAAGCAGCAGCCAATACTATAGCACACCAGGACAACGAGCAGCATCAGGATGTGACTCTAGTCTCGCTTTACTTGATCGAGTAGATATGATCAAAAACATACAAATTATAATCCGTGGCAGACAAGCAATTCATTTCTTAACACTACATTACAATGTTATAGTCTAGACTAGCGCTGTCACTAATGATTATTTTTGGTAATTGAGTAATCGGTCGATTATTCACATGAATAATCGGATAATTTTTGGGTGGTAATAAAAATAGACCCAATTGAACAATAGGCTTTAAAAATACATAAATAATAGCAATGAGGCAATACACATTTATTTAAATAAAATATCAATAGTAATCATGTTTCTTTTTTTACAAAAATAAAATAATTAAGGCGCATGTGTTAAACCTGCAACATTTAATTGAATCGTATAGCGTTCATGAATTCATAATAGAACTAAGCTTTGATTATTTTTAAATGGGTTTAATATATAATGCAGCCTTGGAAAACCATCTAATCATGCATTTAATGGATTCTCATCAGTGAAATGAGCCACTTCCGGTATTTCGCTGGTTACTCACTGGGAAAATGAAATTGAGGATTTTTTTTTAAATCAAGTACTCGAATCGAGGAATCATGACAGCCCTAGTCTAGACAACTTGGAGATAATCGTCTTGGTCAGAAGTTATTCAGTAAGAAGAAAACTCACCCTGACAGCACTGTTGAGCTGGTCGACGCTCCTCCTGACCGATACGCTATTAATGACCACATTCACCAGCATCTGCAAGGGCTTTGAGAGACAACCACACATTACACTTCAACCACGGCTGAGCAAGTATCTAACAGAACCAACAACAATCTAATAAAGAGGGATTTGTTTCTGAGCTGGTGATTGGCTGGGCAAAAGAAAGCAGCAGCCAACGAATAAGCAGAGAGTTACTCTACGAGTACTATAGCACACCAGGACAACGAGCAGCATCAGGATGTAACTCTAGTCTCGCTTTACTTGATCGAGTAGATATGATCAAAAACATACAAATTATAATCAGTGGCAGACAAGCAATTCATTTTCTTGACACTACATTATAACGTTATAGCCTAGACTAGGGCTGTCACTAATGATTTTTTTTGGTAATTGAGTAATCAGTCGATTATTCACATGAATAATCGGATAATTCTGATAATTTTTGGGTGGTAATAAAAATAGACCCAATTGAACAATAGGCTTTAAAAATACATATATAATATCAATGAGGCAATACACATTTGTTTAAATAAAATATCAAAAGTAATCATGTTTTTTTTTACAAAAATAAAATAATTAAGGCGCATGTGTTAAACCTGCAACATTTAATTGAATCGTATAGCGTGCATGAATTCATAATAGAACTATGCTTTGATTATTTTTAAATGGGTTTAATATATCATGCAGCCTTGGAAAACCGTCTAATCATGCATTTAATGGATTCTCATCAGTGAAATGAGCCACTTCCGGTATTTTGCTGGTTACTCACTGGGAAAATGAAATTGAGGATTTTTTTTAAATCAAGTACTCCAATCGAGGAATCATGACAGCCCTAGTCTAGACAACTTGGAGATAATCGTCTTGGTCAGAAGTTATTCAGTAAGAAGAAAACTCACCCTGACAGCACTGTTGAGCTGGTCGACGCTCCTCCTGACCGATACGCTATTAATGACCACATTCACCAGCATCTGCAAGGGCTTTGAGAGACAACCACACATTACACTTCAACCACGGCTGAGCAAGTATCTAACAGAACCAACAACAATGTGATAAAGAGGGATTTGTTTCTGAGCTGGTGATTGGCTGGGCAAAAGAAAGCAGCAGCCAACGAATAAGCAGAGAGTTACTCTACGAGTACTATAGCACACCAGGACAACGAGCAGCATCAGGATGTAACTCTAGTCTCGCTTTACTTGATCGAGTAGATATGATCAAAAACATACAAATTATAATCAGTGGCAGACAAGCAATTCATTTTCTTGACACTACATTATAACGTTATAGCCTAGACTAGGGCTGTCACTAATGATTTTTTTTGGTAATTGAGTAATCAGTCGATTATTCACATGAATAATCGGATAATTCTGATAATTTTTTGGTGGTAATAAAAATAGACCCAATTGAACAATAGGCTTTAAAAATACATATATAATATCAATGAGGCAATACACATTTGTTTAAATAAAATATCAAAAGTAATCGTGTTTTTTTAACAAAAATAAAATAAGGCGCATGTGTTAAACCTGCAACATTTAATTGAATCGTATAGCGTGCATGAATTCATAATAGAACTATGCTTTGATTATTTTTAAATGGGTTTAATATATCATGCAGCCTTGGAAAACCATCTAATCATGCATTTAATGGATTCTCATCAGTGAAATGAGCCACTTCCGGTATTTTGCTGGTTACTCACTGGGAAAATGAAATGGGATTTTTTAAATCAAGACTCGAATCGAGGAATCAACAGCCCTAGTCTAGACAACTTGGAGATAATCGTCTTGGTCAGAAGTTATTCAGTAAGAAGAAAACTCACCTGACAGCACTGTTGAGCCGGTCGACGCTCCTCCTAACCGATACGCTATTAATGACCACATTCACCAGCATCTGCAAGGGCTTAGAGACAACCACACATTACACTTCAACCACAGCTGAGCAAGTATCTTACAGAACCAACAACAATCTGATAAAGAGGGATTTGTTTCTGAGCTGTGATTGGCTGGGCAAAAGCAGCAGCCAACGAATAAGCAGAGAGTTACTCTAGTACTATAGCAACAGGACAACGAGCAGCATCAGGGTGTGACTCAAGTCTCGCTCTTACACGTTACTTTTATAAAGGAATAATTTAGATCTGAAAAAATTAACATCGAGCAGCTAGTACCTTCAGGTGTAGATCTCCTGCGGTCATCAGCTGCCGAGGGTTACGCAGCCCTGTGACTTCGCACACTTGGAGATAAGTCCATGAAGAAATGAGTCGTACAAACGAAGTTCAGGAAAATACAGAGAGACTTAACTGTCCTAACAAGTGCGACAAATGATGATCAAATGCAAATTAAAGCACTCAAACCAAGTGAATCTAAAGTAAAACAGTACTGTAACAGCAGACATGTAGCGCAAACACTCTAGACTTTTAAGCACTTAGCACAGCACTCTCATGATCATTCAGCCCATGATGTTCTTTTCGCAGATTATTTAGGTAATAGCTTAAGGATATTTGCTTTCATTATCATGCAGTAAGGAATTGGAATAATTTTCCCCAACCCTAGCAGAAGTTCTGGATTGCAACATTGTAGCATAGATCCTGGTTAAGCCACATATTTGGTATGTTTCTGAGTGGTGATTGGTAGCAATGAAAAGCAGCAGCCAATACTATAGCACACCAGGACAACGAGCAGCATCAGGATTACTCTAGTCTCGCTTTACTTGATCAGTAGATTGATCAAAAACATACAAATTATAATCCGTGGCAGACAAGCAATTCATTTCTTGACACTACATTACAATGTTATAGCTAGACTAGCTGTCACTAATATTTTTGGTAATTGAGTAATCGGTCGATATTCACATGAATAATTTTTTTGGGTGGTAATAAAATAGACCCAATTGAACA
The DNA here is from genome assembly GCA_027422405.1 of Ptychobarbus kaznakovi. Classification (NCBI taxonomy): domain Eukaryota; kingdom Metazoa; phylum Chordata; class Actinopteri; order Cypriniformes; family Cyprinidae; genus Ptychobarbus; species Ptychobarbus kaznakovi. Next base: position 10,850 of record JAPDDN010000602.1, read on the forward strand.
ATAGGCTAAGAGAAGAACTTCAACCAGTGCACTCAAAAATGAAATATCTACTCGAGGAATCATGACAGCCCTAGTCTAACAACTTGGAATAATCTCTTGGTCAGAAGTATTCAAGAAAACTCACCCTGACAGCACTGTTGATTTCCTGACCGATACGCTTTAATGACCACATTCACCAGATCTGCAAGGGCTGGAGACAACCACACATTACACTTCAACCACGGCTGAGCAAGTTCTAACAGAACCAACAACAATCTAATAAGAGGGATTTGTTTCTGAGCTGGTGATTGGCTGGGCAAAAGAAAGCAGCAGCCAACGAATAAGCAGAGAGTTACTCTGCGAGTACTATAGCACACCAGGACAACGAGCAGCATCAGGGTGTGACTCAAGTCTCGCTCTTTACACGTTACTTTTATAAAAGGAATCATTTAGATCTGAAAAATTAACATCGGCAGCAGCAGTAGTACCTTCAGTGTGTAGAACTCTCCTGCGGTCATCAGCTGCCGTTATCAGGGTTACGCTTCAGAGTTTATCAGGAGCAGCGCAGCGACCAGCAGAATGGAGAAAGCAGTTCGCACACTTCTCATTCAGGATTACACCACTGTTGATGAAGAAATAACTATTTGATCCGATGAAGAAATGAGTCCGTACAAACGAAGTTCAGGAAAATACAGAGAGACTTAACTGTCCTAACAAAGTGCGACAAATGATGATGCAAATGCAAATTAAAGCACCTCAAACCAAGTGAATCTAAAGTAAAAACAGTACTGTAACAGCAGACATGTAGCGCATCAGACTACAGCCTATTATGTAAATACATCACAACCGTTGCGAATTTCATGATGGCACTAGTAATCTCAAATTCTCACCGGCATTCATAAAAAGTCGAGTAACACGCTTCAGTGCTGAATCTACTCGCGTTTAGCGCTTTGAATCATTTGAAAGCTTTTAACTGTCCTGCAGATGGCGCCACGTGCTAGCACAGCACTCTCATGATCATTCAGCCCATGATGTTTCTTTTCGCAGTTTATTTAGGTAATAGCTTAAGGATATTTGCACGATTTCAATTATCATGCAGTAACCAACACCCCCCCCCCTAAAAAAAAACAATTCCAATCTGGAATTGGAATAGATTTTCGATTCCCAACCCTAACAGAAGGTGATCTGGCATTGCAAACTTGAAGCATAGATCCTGGTTAAGAGAAAGGGTAGACCACAATATTTGGTATGTTTCTGAGCTGGTGATTGGCTAGGCAATGAAAAGCAGCAGCCAATACTATAGCACACCAGGACAACGAGCAGCATCAGGATGTAACTCTAGTCTCGCTTTACTTGATCGAGTAGATATGATCAAAAACATACAAATTATAATCAGTGGCAGACAAGCAATTCATTTTCTTGACACTACATTATAACGTTATAGCCTAGACTAGGGCTGTCACTAATGATTTTTTTTGGTAATTGAGTAATCAGTCGATTATTCACATGAATAATCGGATAATTCTTTTTTTGGGTGGTAATAAAAATAGACCCAATTGAACAATAGGCTTTAAAAATACATATATAATATCAATGAGGCAATACACATTTGTTTAAATAAAATATCAAAAGTAATCGTGTTTTTTTTAACAAAAATAAAATAATTAAGGCGCATGTGTTAAACCTGCAACATTTAATTGAATCGTATAGCGTGCATGAATTCATAATAGAACTATGCTTTGATTATTTTTAAATGGGTTTAATATATCATGCAGCCTTGGAAAACCGTCTAATCATGCATTTAATGGATTCTCATCAGTGAAATGAGCCACTTCCGGTATTTTGCTGGTTACTCACTGGGAAAATGAAATTGAGGATTTTTTTAAATCAAGCACTCGAATCGAGGAATCATGACAGCCCTAGTCTAGACAACTTGGAGATAATCGTCTTGGTCAGAAGTTATTCAGTAAGAAGAAAACTCACCCTGACAGCACTGTTGAGCCGGTCGACGCTCCTCCTGACCGATACGCTATTAATGACCACATTCACCAGCATCTGCAAGGGCTTTGAGAGACAACCACACATTACACTTCAACCACGGCTGAGCAAGTATCTAACAGAACCAACAACAATCTAATAAAGAGGGATTTGTTTCTGAGCTGGTGATTGGCTGGGCAAAAGAAAGCAGCAGCCAACGAATAAGCAGAGAGTTACTCTACGAGTACTATAGCACACCAGGAAAACGAGCAGCATCAGGATGTAACTCTAGTCTCGCTTTACTTGATCGAGTAGATATGATCAAAAACATACAAATTATAATCAGTGGCAGACAAGCAATTCATTTTCTTGACACTACATTATAACGTTATAGCCTAGACTAGGGCTGTCACTAATGATTTTTTTTTGGTAATTGAGTAATCAGTCGATTATTCACATGAATAATCGGATAATTCTGATAATTTTTTGGTGGTAATAAAAATAGACCCAATTGAACAATAGGCTTTAAAAATACATATATAATATCAATGAGGCAATACACATTTGTTTAAATAAAATATCAAAAGTAATCGTGTTTTTTTAACAAAAATAAAATAAGGCGCATGTGTTAAACCTGCAACATTTAATTGAATCGTATAGCGTTCATGAATTCATAATAGAACTATGCTTTGATTATTTTTAAATGGGTTTAATATATCATGCAGCCTTGGAAAACCGTCTAATCATGCATTTAATGGATTCTCATCAGTGAAATGAGCCACTTCCGGTATTTTGCTGGTTACTCACTGGGAAAATGAAATTGAGGATTTGTTTAAATCAAGTACTCGAATCGAGGAATCATGACAGCCCTAGTCTAGACAACTTGGAGATAATCGTCTTGGTCAGAAGTTATTCAGTAAGAAGAAAACTCACCCTGACAGCACTGTTGAGCCGGTCGACGCTCCTCCTGACCGATACGCTATTAATGACCACATTCACCAGCATCTGCAAGGGCTTTGAGAGACAACCACACATTACACTTCAACCACGGCTGAGCAAGTATCTAACAGAACCAACAACAATCTAATAAAGAGGGATTTGTTTCTGAGCTGGTGATTGGCTGGGCAAAAGAAAGCAGCAGCCAACGAATAAGCAGAGAGTTACTCTACGACACCAGGACAACGAGCAGCATACTATAGCACACCAGGACAAGTAGTACGAGCAGCATCAGGATGTAACAGGAGCAGCGCAGCGACCAGCGAATCTAGTCTGTTGATGAAGAAATAACGCTTTACTTGATCGAGTAGATATGATCAAAAACATACAAATTATAATCAGTGGCAGACAAGCAATTCATTTTCTTGACACTACATTATAACGTTATAGCCTAGACTAGGGCTGTCACTAATGATTTTTTTTTCGGTAATTGAGTAATCAGTCGATTATTCACATGAATAATCAAACTTGGATAATTCTGATTTTTTTGGTGGTAAGGCAATAAAAATAGACCCAACAACGAGCAGCATTGAACAGTCTCGCTTTATAGGCTTTAAAAATACATATATAATATCAATGAGGCAATACACATTTGTTTAAATAAAATATTGAACAAAAGTTTAATCGTAAATAATAGTTTTTTTTTAAATAAAATATCAAAAATATGTTTTTTTTTTTAAATAATTAAGGCGCATGTGTTAAACCTGCAACATTTAATTGAATCGTATAGCGTTCATGAATTCATAATAGAACTATGCTTTGATTATTTTTAAATGGGTTTAATATATCATGCAGCCTTGGAAAACCATCTAATCATGCATTTAATGGATTCTCATCAGTGAAATGAGCCACTTCCGGTATTTTGCTGGTTACTCACTGGGAAAATGAAATTGAGGATTTTTTTAAATCAAGCACTCGAATCGAGGAATCATGACAGCCCTAGTCTAGACAACTTGGGAGATAATCGTCTTGGTCAGAAGTTATTCAGTAAGAAGAAAACTCACCCTGACAGCACTGTTGAGCCGGTCGACGCTCCTCCTGACCGATACGCAATTAATGACCACATTCACCAGCATCTGAAGGGCTTTGAGAGACAACCACACATTACACTTCAACCACGGCTGAGCAAGTATCTAACAGAACCAACAACAATCTAATAAAGAGAGATTTGTTTCTGAGCTGGTGATTGGCTGGGCAAAAGAAAGCAGCAGCCAACGAATAAGCAGAGAGTTACTCTACGAGTACTATAGCACACCAGGAAAACGAGCAGCATCAGGATGTAACTCTAGTCTCGCTTTACTTGATCGAGTAGATATGATCAAAAACATACAAATTATAATCAGTGGCAGACAAGCAATTCATTTTCTTGACACTACATTATAACGTTATAGGCCTAGACTAGGGCTGTCACTAATGATTTTTTTTTGGTAATTGAGTAATCAGTTGATTATTCACATGAATAATCGGATAATTCTGATAATTTTTTGGTGGTAATAAAAATAGACCCAATTGAACAATAGGCTTTAAAAATACATATATATCAATGAGGCAATACACATTTGTTTAAATAAAATATCAAAAGTAATCGTGTTTTTTTTATCAAAAATAAAATAATTAAGGTGCATGTGTTAAACCTGCAACATTTAATTGAATCGTATAGCGTGCATGAATTTTTTAAATGGGTTTAATATATCATGCAGCCTTGGAAAACCGTCTAATCATGCATTTAATGGATTCTCATCAGTGAAATGAGCCACTTCCGGTATTTTGCTGGTTACTCACTGGGAAAATGAAATTGAGGATTTTTTAAAATCAAGCACTCGAATCATGACAGCCCTAGTCTAGACAACTTGGAGATAATCGTCTTGGTCAGAAGTTATTCAGTAAGAAGAAAACTCACCCTGACAGCACTGTTGAGCTGGTCGACGCTCCTCCTGACCGATACGCTATTAATGACCACATTCACCAGCATCTGCAAGGGCTTTGAGAGACAACCACACATTACACTTCAACCACGGCTGAGCAAGTATCTAACAGAACCAACACAGGGCTCTAGAGTGTGACCAATTTGGTCGCACATGCGACCTAATTTCTCAAGGGTGCGACTAAAAAAAATCTGAGGGCGCACCTGTGCGACCAGCCATTCGAGAAAAGAAAAAAAAAGTATCCGCGACTGAAAGTCTCCATGTGGTTCTACAACAGACACACATTAGGCTCATATCGTGGTCTAAACCAATCAGAGATAGTGAAGGGCGGACCCCAAACTTTTGTCTATGATGCATTTTTGCTATTCCCAAATCAGAAGCGAGATCGCGCTCACGTGGAGGAGTTTCAGCACGCGTAACATGAAAGCCATGTTTATGATAGAAGAGAGAACTAACCATTAACACATGCTTACACTTTAGGCCTGTGGCTGTTATATTAAACTACGTTTATTATTATTTTTGCTTCTAAGTATTATAGCCGCGTTTCTTCTAGCACAACTTCATTCCCTTCACAGCGGCGCACATTCGTTCCTCTCTGACAAAAACGTAACGTCAGAATCAGATCAATCGTCTGTCGATTGTTGTAAAATGCTGTCTTTACAGTTACTAAATTGCTGGACATGTTTGATAATAAAACGTTGGAAGTACAATCCGCACGAGAGACGCTGTTCCCCAGGCGAAGTGTGTGTGTGCGCACGTGCGCGGCGCGCTCTAAAACTGACAGGCAAAGTACACTTTGAGCTTCAGATGCGTCCAAACGATCAAATACACACAAAGCATGTAAAAACGGCCGGCTTGGAGAGTATTCACTTAAACACAGTTTATGTCTTAAAGTGAACGAGAACAGTTGGGAGAAAATTGTGTGTGTCAATATTTTGTTTTAGTGACAGACTAGTGCTTCATTAATGTTAATCAAAGAACAAAATGCAAAGAGAAAATCACTCACAGCTCTTAATCTAAATAAAGTTATAGCTTTAAGCATTAATCTATCAATACAGTGAATACTATGCGTGTTCATTTACATTCATGGATGCGTGTTCATGTTAGTAGACATTCATGGAAAAATTAAATCACTGTTTTTTTTTCCATTTCATTTGTACATTTGTTTTATGGTATGACAAATGGCATATTTGTCAGTTTGTTTAACTTTGTTTCTTTGTTCATGTTCTTACTGTATCTTATGTATATAAAACACTAAAAATGCCTGCACACTGGTGCATTTACAAATTGATGTTTTATATTTATTTAATTAAATATTTATTTAACATTTCAGAATAAAAAGCAATGTTAATTAAGCTGCTAATCTATCATATAAATATAGGTGTGTGTGTGTGTGTGCGCATGTTTATGTGGTTTATGAGGACACAAATTTGTATAATGACATAGGTATGACATAGGTATTACAAGGAGAAGGTGATTTATGAGGACATTTTCAGTGTCCCCATAATTCAAAATGCTTATAAATCATACAGAGTAAGTTTTTTGGGGGGAAAATAGAAATGCACCGTCTCCTGTGAGGGCTAAGTTTAGGTGTAGGGCAATAGCACATACAGTTTGTACAGTATAAAAACCATTATGCCTATGGAAAGTCCCCGTAAACCATAAAAACCAACGTGCGTGTGTGTGTGTGTATATATATAAATAAATAAAAAGTACAGATAAGAATACCGTTAAAGTACCGGATCGATAAGAGGAGTAATACCATTACAACCTTAACGATACCCATCCCTAATTAAAATACAGTATGAGCACAGAAAAACCAGGTGATTTTTTTTTCCCTCTTTAAATACTTTTTTTTTTTCATAATGTTTAGTGAAATTATTTGGTAGTCTGAGGTGGGATGGGGAGCCGGATTTTTTTTATAGGTTTAAGGGGGGGGGGTTGATAAGCACTGCACTAGAGCATCCCTTCATTCAGACACAGTGGACGATCTGATAAGAATCAGTGTAGAGGGGTCAAGTCTGGAAGATTTTGATGCTAGAGAGAGTGTGGCCAGCTGGTTTAGCCAAGGCCAAAGATCAAGAAGGCCAAACTACAGGAGATGGCCATCCGAGGGGCATGTGACTGCAATGGAGGATAGTCCATAATACATTGAGCCATGAGATGTTCAGTTTGAAGCCCTTAAAACACTTAATTTAGATTTTATTTTATTTCATTTATCTTGAGATGTTTTAACTTTAAGCACTTTAAGCACCAACACTTTTTCAGTAAGTTACCTTTCTTGTAGAATTGTGCTTCAAATAAATAACTTTATGTTGACCAGATTGTTAGTTAGTCGTTTACTAGTCAATATTGCCTATACGAAAATTTGGGTGCACCTAACTTTTGTGCTGGTGCACCTAAGAAAGAAAGTTAGGCGCACCAGTGCAACCAGTGCAAAAAGTTAGTCTAGAGCCCTGCAACAACAATCTAATAAAGAGGGATTTGTTTCTGAGCTGGTGATTGGCTGGGCAAAAGAAAGCAGCAGCCAACGAATAAGCAGAGAGTTACTCTACGAGTACTATAGCACACCAGGACAAGGAGCAGCATCAGGATGTAACTCTAGTGCTTTACTTGACTAGATATGATCAAAACATACAAAGTCTGGGAGACGCTCTTCACACGTTACTTTTATAAAAGGAATCATTTAGATAATTATGATAATTTTTTGGTGGTAATAAAAAAGACCCAATGAAAAATTAAAAATACATATATAATACAATGGGCAATACACATTTGTTTAAATAAAATATCAAAAGCGTGTTTTTTTAACAAAAATAAAATAAGGCGCATGTGTTAGTAATTAAATCGTATAGCTTGAATTCATAATAGTGTGTATTTTAAATGGGTTTAAAATATCTCTTGGAAAACCTGCATTTAATGGTCATCAGTGAAATGAGCTGGTATTTTGCTGGTTACTCACTGGGAAAATTATTTGTTTAAATCAGTACTCGAATCGAGGAATTACGCTTCAGACAACTTGGAGATTCGTCTTGGTCAATTATTCAGGAGCTCACCCTGCGCAGTTGAGCGGTCGACCTCTCCTAGCATTAATGAATTCACCAGCATCTGAGGGCTTAAAGAAACCACACATTACACTTCAACCACAGCAGTTCTTACAGCACACTTGATAAAGAGGGATTTGTTTCTCTGGTGATTCTGGGCAGGATAAGCAGAGAGTACACTATAGCACACCAGGACAAGGAGCAGCATGTTGATCAAGTCTCGCTCTTCAAGTTACTTTTATAAAAGGAATAACTATTTGGCAGCAGCAGTAGTACCTTCAGTGTGTAGAACTCTCCTGCGGTCAAGCTGCGTTAAGGGTTATGAGTTAATCAGGAGCGTACAAACGAAGTTCAGGAAAATACAGAGAGACTTAACTGTCCTAACCAGGTGCGACAAATGTTGATGCAAATGCAAATTAAAGCACCTCAAACCAAGTGAATCTAAAGTAAAAACAGTACTGTAACAGCAGACATGTAGCGCATCAGACTACAGCCTATTATGTAATTACATCACAACTGTTGCGAATTTCATGACGGCACTAGCAATCTCAAATTCTCACCGGCATTCATAAAAAGTCGAGTAACACACTTCAGTGCTGAATCTACTCGCGTTTAGCGCTTTGAATCATTTGAAAGCTTTTAACTGCCCTGCAGATGGCGCCACGTGCTAGCACAGCACTCTCATGATCATTCAGCCCATGATGTTTCTTTTCGCAGTTTATTTAGGTAATAGCTTAAGGATATTTGCACGATTTCAATTATCATGCAGTAACCAACACCCCCCCCCTAAAAAAAAAAACAATTCCAATCTGGAATTGGAATAGATTTTCGCTTCCCAACCCTAGCAGAAGGTGATCTGGCATTGCAAACTTGTAGCATAGATCCTGGTTAAGAGAAAGGGTAGACCACAATATTTGGTATGTTTCTGAGCTGGTGATTGGCTAGGCAATGAAAAGCAGCAGCCAATACTATAGCACACCAGGACAACGAGCAGCATCAGGATGTGACTCTAGTCTCGCTTTACTTGATCGAGTAGATATGATCAAAAACATACAAATTATAATCAGTGGCAGACAAGCAATTCATTTCTTGACACTACATTATAACGTTATAGCCTAAACTAGGGCTGTCACTAATGATTTTTTTTGGTAATTGAGTAATCAGTCAATTATTCACATGAATAATCGGATAATTCTGATAATTTTTGGGTGGTAATAAAAATAGACCCAATTGAACAATAGGCTTTAAAAATACATATATAATATCAATGAGGCAATACACATTTGTTTAAATAAAATATCAAAAGTAATCGTGTTTTTTTAACAAAAATAAAATAATTAAGGCGCATGTGTTAAACCTGCAACATTAATTGAATCATTTAATTCATAATAGAATATGTTTTGATTATTTTTAAATGGGTTTAATATATCGTAAAACCGTAATCATACATTTAATGCTCATCAGTGAAATGAGCATGAATTCTGGTTATAATAAAATGAAATTGAGGATTTTTAAATCAAGCACTATGAGGAATCTGACAGCCTTGACAACTTATTTTTGGTCAAATTATTCAGGGTTGACAGCACTAGCGGTCGACGCTCCTCCTGACCGATATATTAATGACATGCAGCCTTGGAAAACCGTCTAATCATGCATTTAATGGATTCTCATCAGTGAAATGAGCCACTTCCGGTATTTTGCTGGTTACTCACTGGGAAAATGAAATTGAGGATTTTTTTAAAATCAAGCACTCGAATCATGACAGCCCTAGTCTAGACAACTTGGAGATAATCGTCTTGGTCAGAAGTTATTCAGTAAGAAGAAGAAACTCACCCCTGACAGCACTGTTGAGCTGGTCGACGCTCCTCCTGACCGATACGCTATTAATGACCACATTCACCAGCATCTGCAAGGGCTTTGAGAGACAACCACACATTACACTTCAACCACGGCTGAGCAAGTATCTAACAGAACCAACACAGGGCTCTAGAGTGTGACAATTGGTTCGAATTCACTATGCGACCTAATTTCTCAAGGGTGCGACTAAAAAAAATCTGAGGGCGCACCTGTGCGACCAGCCATTCGAGAAAAGAAAAAAAAAATTTTGTATCCGCGGCACTCGAAAGTCTCCATGTGGTTCTACAACAGACACACATTAGGCTCATACACTCGTGGTCTAAACCAATCAGAGATAGTAATTTTTTGAAGGGCGGACCCCAAACTTTTGTCTATGATGCATTTTTGCTATTCCCAAATCAGATTTTGCTGGTTACTCACTGGGAAAATGAAATTGAGGATTTTTTTTAAATCGAGATCGCGCTCAGACGTGGAGGAGTAAGAAGAAAACTTGACAGCACTGTTGAGCGTACGCTCCTCCTGACATGAAAGCCATTCACCAGTTGAAGGGCTTTGAGAGACAACCACACATTACACTTCAACCACGATATCTAACAGAAGAGAGAACTAACCATTAACACATGCTTACACTTTAGGCCTGTGGCTGTTATATTAAACTACGTTTATTATTATTTTTGCTTCTAAGTATTATAGCCGCGTTTCTTCTAGCACAACTTCATTCCCTTCACAGCGGCGCACATTCGTTCCTCTCTGACAAAAACGTAACGTCAGAATCAGATCAATAGTCTGTCGATTGTTGTAAAATGCTGTCTTTACAGTTACTAAATTGCTGGACATGTTTGATAATAAAACGTTGAAAGTACAATCCGCACGAGAGACGCTGTTCCCCAGGCGAAGTGTGTGTGTGCGCGCGTGCGCGGCGCGCTCTAAAACTGACAGGCAAAGTACACTTTGAGCTTCAGATGCGTCCAAACGATCAAATACACACAAAGCATGTAAAAACGGCCGGCTTGGAGAGTATTCACTTAAACACAGTTTATGTCTTAAAGTGAACGAGAACAGTTGGGAGAAAATTGTGTGTGTCAATATTTTGTTTTAGTGACAGACTAGTGCTTCATTAATGTTAATCAAAGAACAAAATGCAAAGAGAAAATCACTCACAGCTCTTAATCTAAATAAAGTTATAGCTTTAAGCATTAATCTATCAATACAGTGAATACTATGCGTGTTCATTTACATTCATGGATGCGTGTTCATGTTAGTAGACATTCATGGAAAAATTAAATCACTGTTTTTTTTTCCATTTCATTTGTACATTTGTTTTATGGTATGACAAATGGCATATTTGTCAGTTTGTTTAACTTTGTTTCTTTGTTCATGTTCTTACGTATATAAAACACTAAAAATGCCTGCACACTGGTGCATTTACAAATTGATGTTTTATATTTATTTAATTAAATATTTATTTAACATTTCAGAATAAAAAGCAATGTTAATTAAGCTGCTAATCTATCATATAAATATAGGTGTGTGTGTGTGTGTGTGCGCATGTTTATGTGGTTTATGAGGACACAAATTTGTATAATGACATAGGTATGACATAGGTATTACAAGGAGAAGGTGATTTATGAGGACATTTTCAGTGTCCCCATAATTCAAAATGCTTATAAATCATACAGAGTAAGTTTTTTGGGGGGAAAATAGAAATGCACCGTCTCCTGTGAGGGCTAAGTTTAGGTGTAGGGTAGGTGTAGGGCAATAGCACATACAGTTTGTACAGTATAAAAACCATTACGCCTATGGAAAGTCCCCGTAAACCATAAAAACCAACGTGCGTGTGTGTGTGTATATATAAATAAATAAAAAGTACAGATAAGAATACCGTTAAAGTACCGGATCGATAAGAGGAGTAATACCATTACAACCTTAACGATACCCATCCCTAATTAAAATACAGTATGAGCACAGAAAAACCAGGTGATTTTTTTTTCCCTCTTTAAATACTTTTTTTTTTTCATAATGTTTAGTGAAATTATTTGGTAGTCTGAGGTGGGATGGGGAGCCGGATTTTTTTTATAGGTTTAAGGGGGGGGGTTGATAAGCACTGCACTAGAGCATCCCTTCATTCAGACACAGTGGACGATCTGATAAGAATCAGTGTAGAGGGGTCAAGTCTGGAAGATTTTGATGCTAGAGAGAGTGTGGCCAGCTGGTTTAGCCAAGGCCAAAGATCAAGAAGGCCAAACTACAGGAGATGGCCATCCGAGGGGCATGTGACTGCAATGGAGGATAGTCCATAATACATTGAGCCATGAGATGTTCAGTTTGAAGCCCTTAAAACACTTAATTTAGATTTTATTTCTATTTCATTTATCTTGAGATGTTTTAACTTTAAGCACTTTAAGCACCAACACTTTTTCAGTAAGTTACCTTTCTTGTAGAATTGTGCTTCAAATAAATAACTTTATGTTGACCAGATTGTTAGTTAGTCGTTTACTAGTCAATATTGCCTATACGAAAATTTGGGTGCACCTAACTTTTGTGCTGGTGCACCTAAGAAAGAAAGTTAGGCGCACCAGTGCAACCAGTGCAAAAAGTTAGTCTAGAGCCCTGCAACAACAATCTAATAAAGAGGGATTTGTTTCTGAGCTGGTGATTGGCTGGGCAAAAGAAAGCAGCAGCCAACGAATAAGCAGAGAGTTACTCTACGAGTACTATAGCACACCAGGACAAGGAGCAGCATCAGGGTGTGACTCAAGTCTCGCTCTTCACACGTTACTTTTATAAAAGGAATCATTTAGATCTGAAAAATTAACAGGCAGCAGCAGTAGTACCTTCAGTGTGTAGAACTCTCCTGCGGTCATCAGCTGCCGTTATCAGGGTTACGCTTCAGAGTTAATCAGGAGCAGCGCAGCGACCAGCAGAATGGAGAAAGCAGTTCGCACACTTCTCATTCAGGATTACACCACTGTTGATGAAGAAATAACTATTTGATCCGATGAAGAAATGAGTCCGTACAAACGAAGTTCAGGAAAATACAGAGAGACTTAACTGTCCTAACCAGGTGCGACAAATGTTGATGCAAATGCAAATTAAAGCACCTCAAACCAAGTGAATCTAAAGTAAAAACAGTACTGTAACAGCAGACATGTAGCGCATCAGACTACAGCCTATTATGTAATTACATCACAACTGTTGCGAATTTCATGACGGCACTAGCAATCTCAAATTCTCACCGGCATTCATAAAAAGTCGAGTAACACGCTTCAGTGCTGAATCTACTCGCGTTTAGCGCTTTGAATCATTTGAAAGCTTTTAACTGCCCTGCAGATGGCGCCACGTGCTAGCACAGCACTCTCATGATCATTCAGCCCATGATGTTTCTTTTCGCAGTTTATTTAGGTAATAGCTTAAGGATATTTGCACGATTTCAATTATCATGCAGTAACCAACACCCCCCCCTAAAAAAAAACAATTCCAATCTGGAATTGGAATAGATTTTCGCTTCCCAACCCTAGCAGAAGGTGATCTGGCATTGCAAACTTGTAGCATAGATCCTGGTTAAGAGAAAGGGTAGACCACAATATTTGGTATGTTTCTGAGCTGGTGATTGGCTAGGCAATGAAAAGCAGCAGCCAATACTATAGCACACCAGGACAACGAGCAGCATCAGGATGTGACTCTAGTCTCGCTTTACTTGATCGAGTAGATATGATCAAAAACATACAAATTATAATCAGTGGCAGACAAGCAATTCATTTATTGACACTACATTATAACGTTATAGCCTAAACTAGGGCTGTCACTAATGATTTTTTGGGGTAATTGAGTAATCAGTCAATTATTCACATGAATAATCGGATAATTCTGATAATTTTTGGGTGGTAATAAAAATAGACCCAATTGAACAATAGGCTTTAAAAATACATATATAATATCAATGAGGCAATACACATTTGTTTAAATAAAATATCAAAAGTAAACATGTTTTTTTTTAACAAAAATAAAATAATTAAGGCGCATGTGTTAAACCTGCAACATTTAATTGAATCGTATAGCGTGCATGAATTCATAATAGAACTATGCTTTGATTATTTTTAAATGGGTTTAATATATCATGCAGCCTTGGAAAACCGTCTAATCATACATTTAATGGATTCTCATCAGTGAAATGAGCCACTTCCGGTATTTTGCTGGTTACTCACTGGGAAAATGAAATTGAGGATTTTTTTAAAATCAAGCACTCGAATCGAGGAATCATGACAGCCCTAGTCTAGACAACTTGGAGATAATCGTCTTGGTCAGAAGTTATTCAGTAAGAAGAAAACTCACCCTGACAGCACTGTTGAGCTGGTCGACGCTCCTCCTGACCGATACGCTATTAATGACCACATTCACCAGCATCTGCAAGGGCTTTGAGAGACAACCACACATTACACTTCAACCACGGCTGAGCAAGTATCTAACAGAACCAACAACAATCTAATAAAGAGGGATTTGTTTCTGAGCTGGTGATTGGCTGGGCAAAAGAAAGCAGCAGCCAACGAATAAGCAGAGAGTTACTCTACGAGTACTATAGCACACCAGGAAAACGAGCAGCATCAGGATGTAACTCTAGTCTCGCTTTACTTGATCGAGTAGATATGATCAAAAACATACAAATTATAATCAGTGGCAGACAAGCAATTCATTTTCTTGACACTACATTATAACGTTATAGCCTAGACTAGGGCTGTCACTAATGATTTTTTTTTGGTAATTGAGTAATCAGTCGATTATTCACATGAATAATCGGATAATTCTGATAATTTTTTGGTGGTAATAAAAATAGACCCAATTGAACAATAGGCTTTAAAAACACATATATAATATCAATGAGGCAATACACATTTGTTTAAATAAAATATCAAAAGTAATCGTGTTTTTTTAACAAAAATAAAATAAGGCGCATGTGTTAAACCTGCAACATTTAATTAAATCGTATAGCGTGCATGAATTCATAATAGAACTATGCTTTGATTATTTTTAAATGGGTTTAAAATATCATGCAGCCTTGGAAAACCGTCTAATCATGCATTTAATGGATTCTCATCAGTGAAATGAGCCACTTCCGGTATTTCGCTGGTTACTCACTGGGAAAATGAAATTGAGGATTTGTTTAAATCAAGTACTCGAATCGAGGAATCATGACAGCCCTAGTCTAGACAACTTGGCGATAATCGTCTTGGTCAGAAGTTATTCAGTAAGAAGAAAACTCACCCTGACAGCACTGTTGAGCCGGTCGACGCTCCTAACCGATACGCTATTAATGACCACATTCACCAGCATCTGCAAGGGCTTAGAGAGACAACCACACATTACACTTCAACCACAGCTGAGCAAGTATCTTACAGAACCAACAACAATCTGATAAAGAGGGATTTGTTTCTGAGCTGGTGATTGGCTGGGCAAAAGAAAGCAGCAGCCAACGAATAAGCAGAGAGTTACTCTGCGAGTACTATAGCACACCAGGACAAGGAGCAGCATCAGGGTGTGACTCAAGTCTCGCTCTTCACACGTTACTTTTATAAAAGGAATCATTTAGATCTGAAAAATTAACATCGGCAGCAGCAGTAGTACCTTCAGTGTGTAGAACTCTCCTGCGGTCATCAGCTGCCGTTATCAGGGTTACGCTTCAGAGTTAATCAGGAGCAGCGCAGCGACCAGCAGAATGGAGAAAGCAGTTCGCACACTTCTCATTCAGGATTACACCACTGTTGATGAAGAAATAACTATTTGATCCGATGAAGAAATGAGTCCGTACAAACGAAGTTCAGGAAAATACAGAGAGACTTAAACTGTCCTAACCAGGTGCGACAAATGTTGATGCAAATGCAAATTAAAGCACCTCAAACCAAGTGAATCTAAAGTAAAAACAGTACTGTAACAGCAGACATGTAGCGCATCAGACTACAGCCTATTATGTAATTACATCACAACTGTTGCGAATTTCATGACGGCACTAGCAATCTCAAATTCTCACCGGCATTCATAAAAAGTCGAGTAACACGCTTCAGTGCTGAATCTACTCGCGTTTAGCGCTTTGAATCATTTGAAAGCTTTTAACTGCCCTGCAGATGGTGCCACGTGCTAGCACAGCACTCTCATGATCATTCAGCCCATGATGTTTCTTTTCGCAGTTTATTTAGGTAATAGCTTAAGGATATTTGCACGATTTCAATTATCATGCAGTAACCAACACCCCCCCCTAAAAAAAACAATTCCAATCTGGAATTGGAATAGATTTTCGATTCCCAACCCTAGCAGAAGGTGATCTGGCATTGCAAACTTGTAGCATAGATCCTGGTTAAGAGAAAGGGTAGACCACAATATTTGGTATGTTTCTGAGCTGGTGATTGGCTAGGCAATGAAAAGCAGCAGCCAATACTATAGCACACCAGGACAACGAGCAGCATCAGGATGTGACTCTAGTCTCGCTTTACTTGATCGAGTAGATATGATCAAAAACATACAAATTATAATCAGTGGCAGACAAGCAATTCATTTTCTTGACACTACATTATAACGTTATAGCCTAAACTAGGGCTGTCACTAATGATTTTTTGGGTAATTGAGTAATCAGTCAATTATTCACATGAATAATCGGATAATTCTAATAATTTTTGGGTGGTAATAAAAAATAGACCCAATTGAACAATAGGCTTTAAAAATACATATATAATATCAATGAGGAATACACATTTGTTTAAATAAAATATCAAAAGTAAACATGTTTTTTTTTAACAAAAATAAAATAATTAAGGCGCATGTGTTAAACCTGCAACATTTAATTGAATCGTATAGCGTGCATGAATTCATAATAGAACTATGCTTTGATTATTTTTAAATGGGTTTAAATATCATGCAGCCTTGGAAAACCGTCTAATCATACATTTAATGGATTCTCATCAGTGAAATGAGCCACTTCGGTATTTTGCTGGTTACTCACTGGGAAAATGAAATTGAGGATTTTTTAAAATCAAGCACTCGAATCGAGGAATCATGACAGCCCTAGTCTAGACAACTTGGAGATAATCGTCTTGGTCAGAAGTTATTCAGTAAGAAGAAAAACTCACCTGACAGCACTGTGAGCTGGTCGACGCTCCTCCTGACCGATACGCTATTAATGACCACATTCACCAGCATCTGCAAGGGCTTTGAGAGACAACCACACATTACACTTCAACCACGGCTGAGCAAGTATCTAACAGAACCAACAACAATCTAATAAAGAGGATTTGTTTCTGAGCTGGTGATTGGTGGGCAAAGAAAGCAGCAGCCAACGAATAAGCAGAGAGTTACTCTACGAGTACTATAGCACACCAGGAAAACGAGCAGCATCAGGATGTAACTCTAGTCTCGCTTTACTTGATCGAGTAGATATGATCAAAAACATACAAATTATAATCAGTGGCAGACAAGCAATTCATTTTCTTGACACTACATTATAACGTTATAGCCTAGACTAGGGCCTGTCACTAATGATTTTTTTTGGTAATTGAGTAATCAGTCGATTATTCACATGAATAATCGGATAATTCTGATAATTTTTTGGTGGTAATAAAAATAGACCCAATTGAACAATAGGCTTTAAAACACATATATAATATCAATGAGGCAATACACATTTGTTTAAATAAAATATCAAAAGTAATCGTGTTTTTTTAACAAAAATAAATAAGGCGCATGTGTTAAACCTGCAACATTTAATTAAATCGTATAGCGTGCATGAATTCATAATAGATATGCTTTGATTATTTAAATGGGTTTAAAATATCATGCAGCCTTGGAAAACCGTCTAATCATGCATTTAATGGATTCTCATCAGTGAAATGAGCCACTTCCGGTATTTCGCTGGTTACTCACTGGGAAAATGAAATTGAGGATTTGTTTAAATCAAGTACTCGAATCGAGGAATCATGACAGCCCTAGTCTAGACAACTTGGAGATAATCGTCTTGGTCAGAAGTTATTCAGTAAGAAGAAAACTCACCCTGACAGCACTGTTGAGCCGGTCGACGCTCCTCCTAACCGATACGCTATTAATGACCACATTCACCAGCATCTGCAAGGGCTTAGAGAGACAACCACACATTACACTTCAACCACAGCTGAGCAAGTATCTTACAGAACCAACAACAATCTGATAAAGAGGGATTTGTTTCTGAGCTGGTGATTGGCTGGGCAAAAGAAAGCAGCAGCCAACGAATAAGCAGAGAGTTACTCTGCGAGTACTATAGCACACCAGGACAAGGAGCAGCATCAGGGTGTGACTCAAGTCTCGCTCTTCACACGTTACTTTTATAAAAGGAATCATTTAGATCTGAAAAATTAACATCGGCAGCAGCAGTAGTACCTTCAGTGTGTAGAACTCTCCTGCGGTCATCAGCTGCCGTTATCAGGGTTACGCTTCAGAGTTAATCAGGAGCAGCGCAGCGACCAGCAGAATGGAGAAAGCAGTTCGCACACTTCTCATTCAGGATTACACCACTGTTGATGAAGAAATAACTATTTGATCCGATGAAGAAATGAGTCCATACAAACGAAGTTCAGGAAAATACAGAGAGACTTAACTGTCCTAACCAGGTGCGACAAATGTTGATGCAAATGCAAATTAAAGCACCTCAAACCAAGTGAATCTAAAGTAAAAACAGTACTGTAACAGCAGACATGTAGCGCATCAGACTACAGCCTATTATGTAATTACATCACAACCGTTGCGAATTTCATGACGGCACTAGCAATCTCAAATTCTCACCGGCATTCATAAAAAGTCGAGTAACACACTTCAGTGCTGAATCTACTCGCGTTTAGCGCTTTGAATCATTTGAAAGCTTTTAACTGCCCTGCAGATGGTGCCACGTGCTAGCACAGCACTCTCATGATCATTCAGCCCATGATGTTTCTTTTCGCAGTTTATTTAGGTAATAGCTTAAGGATATTTGCACGATTTCAATTATCATGCAGTAACCAACACCCCCCCCCCTAAAAAAAAACAATTCCAATCTGGAATTGGAATAGATTTTCGATTCCCAACCCTAGCAGAAGGTGATCTGGCATTGCAAACTTGTAGCATAGATCCTGGTTAAGAGAAAGGGTAGACCACAATATTTGGTATGTTTCTGAGCTGGTGATTGGCTAGGCAATGAAAAGCAGCAGCCAATACTATAGCACACCAGGACAACGAGCAGCATCAGGATGTGACTAGTCTCGCTTTACTTGATCGAGTAGATATGATCAAAAACATACAAATTATAATCAGTGGCAGACAAGCAATTCATTTCTTGACACTACATTATAACGTTATAGCCTAAACTAGGGCTGTCACTAATGATTTTTTTGGGTAATTGAGTAATCAGTCAATTATTCACATGAATAATCGGATAATTCTTGGGTGGTAATAAAAATAGACCCAATTGAACAATAGGCTTTAAAAATACATATATAATATCAATGAGGCAATACACATTTGTTTAAATAAAATATCAAAAGTAAACATGTTTTTTTTAAACAAAAATAAAATAATTAAGGCGCATGTTAAACCTGCAACATTTAATTGAATCGTATAGCGTGCATGAATTCATAATAGAACTATGCTTTGATTATTTTTAAATGGGTTTAATATATCATGCAGCCTTGGAAAACCGTCTAATCATACATTTAATGGATTCTCATCAGTGAAATGAGCCACTTCCGGTATTTTGCTGGTTACTCACTGGGAAAATGAAATTGAGGATTTGTTTAAATCAAGTACTCGAATCGAGGAATCATGACAGCCCTAGTCTAGACAACTTGGAGATAATCGTCTTGGTCAGAAGTTATTCAGTAAGAAGAAAACTCACCTGACAGCACTGTTGAGCCGGTCGACGCTCCTCCTGACCGATACGCTATTAATGACCACATTCACCAGCATCTGCAAGGGCTTTGAGAGACAACCACACATTACACTTCAACCACGCTGAGCAAGTATCTAACAGAACCAACAACAATCTAATAAAGAGGGATTTGTTTCTGAGCTGGTGATTGGCTGGGCAAAAGAAAGCAGCAGCCAACGAATAAGCAGAGAGTTACTCTACGAGTACTATAGCACACCAGGACAACGAGCAGCATCAGGATGTAACTCTAGTCTCGCTTTACTTGATCGAGTAGATATGATCAAAAACATACAAATTATAATCAGTGGCAGACAAGCAATTCATTTTCTTGACACTACATTATAACGTTATAGCCTAGACTAGGGCTGTCACTAATGATTTTTTTTGGTAATTGAGTAATCAGTCGATTATTCACATGAATAATCGGATAATTTTTTGGGTGGTAATAAAAATAGACCCAATTGAACAATAGGCTTTAAAAATACATAAATAATAGCAAGGAGGCAATACACATTTAAATAAAATATCAATAGTAATCATGTTTTTTTTTTTTACAAAAATAAAATAATTAAGGCGCATGTGTTAAACCTGCAACATTTAATTGAATCGTATAGCGTTCATGAATTCATAATAATTCATACGCCGGCAGCCATGTCACCCTGCAGCCCAAGACCGGTTGTCCACTGAAGCTAAGCAGGGCTGAGCCTGGTCAGTACCTGGATGGGAGACCTCCTGAGAAAAACTAGGTTGCTGCTGGAAGAGGTGTTAGTGAGGCCAGCAGGGGGTGCTCACCCTGTGGTCTGTGTGGGTCCTAACGCCCCAGTATAGTGATGGGGACACTATACTGTAAACAAGCACCGTCTTTCGGATGAGACGTTAAACCGAGGTCCTGACTCTCTGTGGTCATTAAAAATCCCATGTCACTTCTCGTAAAGAGTAGGGTGTAACCCCGGTGTCTGGCCCACCACTCTCATCAGTGAATATGAGCCACTTGATTGGTCTATCTCTCGCTGGTGTGTGGTGACTCACTGGGCCGTTGTC
This sequence comes from Ptychobarbus kaznakovi, assembly GCA_027422405.1. Lineage (NCBI taxonomy): Eukaryota > Metazoa > Chordata > Actinopteri > Cypriniformes > Cyprinidae > Ptychobarbus > Ptychobarbus kaznakovi. Next base: position 31,582 of record JAPDDN010000602.1, read on the forward strand.
CTGTGCACAACAAGTGATGCTGCAATGGTGAGGATTTTTTTTTTTTAAAATACAAAACAGCATATAAATGCTCATCAGGAATCATGACAGCCTAGTCTTTGGAGATAATCCTGGTTACTCACTGGTCAGAAGTTATTCAGTAAGAAGAAAACTCACCCTGACAGCATGTTGAGCTGGTCGACGCTCCTCCTGACCGATACGCTATTAATGACCACATTCACCAGCATCTGCAAGGGCTTTGAGAGACAACCACACATTACACTTCAACCACGGCTGAGCAAGTATCTAACAGAACCAACAACAATGTGATAAAGAGGGATTTGTTTCTGAGCTGGTGATTGGCTGGGCAAAAGAAAGCAGCAGCCAACGAATAAGCAGAGAGTTACTCTACGAGTACTATAGCACACCAGGACAACTAGCAGCATCAGGATGTAACTCTAGTCTCGCTTTAATTGATCGAGTAGATATGATCAAAAACATACAAATTATAATCAGTACAAGCAATTAATTTTCGTGACACTACATTATAACGTTATAGCCTAGACTAGGGCTGTCACTATTGATTTTTTTTTGGTAATTGAACAATCAGTCGATTATTCACATGAATAATCGGATAATTCTGATAATTTTTTGGTGGTAATAAAAATAGACCCAATTGAACAATAGGCTTTAAAAATACATATATAATATCAATGAGGCAATACACATTTGTTTAAATAAAATATAAAAAGTAATCGTGTTTTTTTAAACAAAAATAAAATAATTAAGGCGCATGTGTTAAACCTGCAACATTTAATTGAATCGTATAGCGTTCATGAATTCATAATAGAACTATGCTTTGATTATTTTTAAATGGGTTTAATATATCATCCAGCCTTGGAAAACCATCTAATCATGCATTTAATGGATTCTCATCAGTGAAATGAGCCACTTCCGGTATTTTGCTGGTTACTCACTGGGAAAATGAAATTGAGGATTTGTTTAAATCAAGTACTCGAATCGAGGAATCATGACAGCCCTAGTCTAGACAACTTGGAGATAATCGTCTTGGTCAGAAGTTATTCAGTAAGAAGAAAACTCACCCTGACAGCACTGTTGAGCCGGTCGACGCTCCTCCTGACCGATACGCTATTAATGACCACATTCACCAGCATCTGCAAGGGCTTTGAGAGAACCACACATACACTTCAACCACAGCTGAGCAAGTATCTTACAGAACCAACAACAATCTGATAAAGAGGGATTTGTTTCTGAGCTGGTGATTGGCTGGCAAAAGAAAGCAGCAGCCAACGAATAAGCAGAGAGTTACTCTGCGAGTACTATAGCACACCAGGACAACGAGCAGCATCAGGATGTAACTCTAGTCTCGCTTTACTTGATCGAGTAGATATGATCAAAAACATACAAATTATAATCAGTGGCAGACAAGCAATTCATTTTCTTGACACTACATTATAACGTTATAGCCTAGACTAGGGCTGTCACTAATGATTTTTTTTGGTAATTGAGTAATCAGTCGATTATTCACTTGAATAATCGGATAATTTTTGGGGTGGTAATAAAAATAGACCCAATTGAACAATAGGCTTTAAAAATACATAAATAATAGCAAGGAGGCAATACAGATTTATTTAAATAAAATATCAATAGTAATCATGTTTTTTTTTTTACAAAAATAAATAAGGCGCATGTGTTAAACCTGCAACATTTAATTGAATCGTATAGCGTTCATGAATTCATAATAGAACTATGCTTTGATTATTTTTAAATGGGTTTAATATATAATGCAGCCTTGGAAAACCATCTAATCATGCATTTAATAGATTCTCATCAGTGAAATGAGCCACTTCCGGTATTTTGCTGGTTACTCACTGGGAAAATGAAATTGAGGATTTTTTTTAAATCAAGTACTCGAATCGAGGAATCATGACAGCCCTAGTCTAGACAACTTGGAGATAAGGTCTTGGTCAGAAGTTATTCAGTAAGAAGAAAAATCACCCTGACAGCACTGTTGAGCTGGTCGACGCTCATCTGACCGATACTCTATTAATGACCACATTCACCAGCATCTGCAAGGGCTTTGAGAGACAACCACACATTACACTTCAACCACGGCTGAGCAAGTATCTAACAGAACCAACAACAATCTGATAAAGAGGGATTTGTTTCTGAGCTGGTGATTGGCTGGGCAAAAGAAAGCAGCAGCCAACGAATAAGCAGAGAGTTACTCTACGAGTACTATAGCACACCAGGACAACGAGCAGCATCAGGGTGTGACTCAAGTCTCGCTCTTCACACGTTACTTTTATAAAAGGAATCATTTAGATCTGAAAAATTAACATCGGCAGCAGCAGTAGTACCTTCAGTGTGTGAACTCTCCTGTGGTCATCAGCTGCTGTTATCAGAGTTACGCTCCAGAGTTTATCAGGAGCAGCGCAGCGACCAGCAGAATGGAGAAAGCAGCTCGCACACTTCTCATTCAGGATTACACCACTGTTGATGAAGAAATAACTATTTGATCCGATGAAGAAATGAGTCCGTACAAACGAAGTTCAGGAAAATACAGAGAGACTTAACTGTCCTAACCAGGTGCGACAAATGTTGATGCAAATGCAAATTAAAGCACCTCAAACCAAGTGAATCTAAAGTAAAAACAGTACTGTAACAGCAGACATGTAGCGCATCAGACTACAGCCTATTATGTAATTACATCACAACCGTTGCGAATTTCATGACGGCACTAGCAATCTCAAATTCTCACCGGCATTCATAAAAAGTCGAGTAACACGCTTCAGTGCTGAATCTACTCGCGTTTAGCGCTTTGAATCATTTGAAAGCTTTTAACTGCCCTGCAGATGGCACCACGTGCTAGCACAGCACTCTCATGATCATTCAGCCCATGATGTTTCTTTTCGCAGTTTATTTAGGTAATAGCTTAAGGATATTTGCACGATTTCAATTATCATGCAGTAACCAACACCCCCCCCCTAAAAAAAAACAATTCCAATCTGGAATTGGAATAGATTTTCGATTCCCAAACCTAACAGAAGGTGATCTGGCATTGCAAACTTGTAGCATAGATCCTGGTTAAAAGAAAGGGTAGACCACAATATTTGGTATGTTTCTGAGCTGGTGATTGGCTAGGCAATGAAAATCAGCAGCCAATGAATAAGCAGATAGTTACTCTGCGAGTACTATAGCAAACCAGGACAACGAGCAGCATCAGGATGTGACTCTAGTCTCGCTTTACTTGATCGAGTAGATATGATCAAAAACATACAAATTATAATCAGTGGCAGACAAGCAATTCATTTTCTTAACACTACATTATAACGTTATAGTTTAGACCAGGGCTGTCACTAATGATTATTTTTGGTAATTGAGTAATCAGTCGATTATTCACATTAGTAATCAGATAATATTTTGGTGGTAATAAAAATAGACCCAATTGAACAATAGGCTTTAAAAATACATATATAATATAAATGAGGCAATACACATTTGTTTAAATAAAATATCAAAAGTAATCATGTTTTTTTTAACAAAAATAAAATTAAGGTGCATGTGTTAAACCTGCAACATTTAATTGAATCGTATAGCGTGCATGAATTCATAATAGAACTATGCTTTGATTATTATTAAATGGGTTTAATATATCATGCAGCCTTGGAAAACCGTCTAATCATGCATTTAATGGATTCTCATCAGTGAAATGAGCCACTTCCGGTATTTTGCTGGTTACTCACTGGGAAAATGAAATTGAGGATTTGTTTAAATCAAGTACTCGAATCGAGGAATCATGACAGCCCTAGTCTAGACAACTTGGAGATAATTGTCTTGGTCCAGAAGTTATTCAGTAAGAAGAAAACTCACCTGACAGCACTGTTTGTCCGGTCGACGCTCCTCCTGACCGATACGCTATTAATGACCACATTCACCAGCATCTGCAAGGGCTTTGAGAGACAACCACACATTACACTTCAACCACGGCTGAGCAAGGAAATCTAACAGAACCAACAACAATCTGATAAAGAGGGATTTGTTTCTGAGTGGGTGATTGGCTGGGCAAAAGAAAGCAGCAGCCAACGAATAAGTCAGAGAGTTACTCTACGAGTACTATAGCACACCAGGACAACGAGCAGCATCAGGATGAAACTCTAGTCTCGCTTACTTGATCGAGTAGATTTGATCAAAAACATACAAATTAATAATCAGTGGCAGACAAGCAATTAATTTTCTTGACACTAACATATAAAAACGTTATAGCCTAGACTAGGGCTGTCACTAATGATTTTTTTTGGTAATTGAGTAATCATCGATTATTCACTTGAATAATCGATAATTTTGGGTGGTAATAAAAAGACCCATTGAACAATAGCTTTAAAAATACATAATAATATCAATGAGGCAATACACATTTGTTTAAATAAAATAATCAATAGTAATCATGTTTTTTTTTAACAAAAATAAAATAATTTAAGCGCGCATGTGTTAAAAACCTGCAACATTTAATGAAATCGTATAGCGTTCATGAATCATAATAAGAACTATGCTTTGATTATTTTTAAATGGGTTTAATATATAATGCAGCCTTGGAAACCATCTAATCATGCATTAATAGATTTCTCATCAGTGAAATGAGCCACTTCCGGTATTTTGCTGGTTACTCACTGGGAAAAATGAAATTGAGGATTTTTTTAAATCAAGTACTCCAATCGAGGAAATCATGACAGCCCTAGTCCTAGACAACTTGAGATAATTCGTCTTGGTCAGAAGTTATTCAGTAAGAAGAAAACTCACCCTGAAGCACTGTTGAGCTGGTCGACGCTCCTCCGACCGATACGCTATTAATGACCACATTCTCCAGCATCTGCAAGGGCTTTGAGAGACAACCAACATTACACTTCAACCACGGCTGAGCAAGATCTAACAGAACCAACACACATCTAATAAAGAGGGATTTGTTTCTGAGCTGGTGATGGCTGGGCAAAAGAAAGCAGGCAACGAAATAAGCAGAGAGTTACTTACGAGTACTATAGCACACCAGGACAACGAGCAGCATCAGGATGTAAACTCTAGTCTCGCTTTACTTGATCGAGTAGATATGATCAAAAAACATACAAATTATAATCAGTGGCAGACAAGCAATTCATTTTCTTGACACTACATTTATACGTTATAGCCTAGACTAGGGCTGTCACTAATGATTTTTTTTGGTTAATTGAGTAATCAGTCGATTATTCACATGAATAATCGGATAATTTTTTGGGTGGTAATAAAAATAGACCCAATTGAACAATAGGCTTTAAAAATACATAAATAATAGCAATGAGGTAATACACATTTATTTTAATAAAATATCAATGTAATCATGTTTCTTTTATTACAAAAATAAAATAATTAAGGCGCATGTGTTAAACCTGCAACATTTAATTGAATCCTATAGCGTTCATGAATTCATAATAGAACTAAGCTTTGATTATTTTTAAATGGGTTTAATATATAATGCGCCTTGGGAAAACCATCTAATCATGCATTTAATGGATTCTCATCAGTGAAAATGAGCCACTTCGGTATTTCGCTGGTTACTCACTGGGGAAAATGAAATTGAGGATTTTTTTTTAAATCAAGTACTCGAATCGAGGAATCATGACAGCCTAGTCTAGACAACTTGGAGATAATCGTCTTGGTCAGAAGTTATTCAGTAAGAAGAAAAACTCACCCTGACAGCACTGTTGGCCGGTCGACGCTCCTCATGACGATACGCATTTAATGACCACATTCACCAGCATCTGAAGGGCTTTGAGAGACAACCACACATTACACTTCAACCCGGCTGAGCAAGTATCTAACAGAACCAACAACAATCTAATAAAGAGAGATTTGTTTCTGAGCTGGTGATTGGCTGGGCAAAAGAAAGCAGCAGCAAAGAATAAGCAGAGAGTTACTCTACGAGTACTATAGCACACCAGGACAAGGAGCAGCATCAGGATGTAACTCTAGTCTCGCTTTACTTGATCGAGTAGATATGATCAAAACATACAAATTATAATCAGTGGCAGACAAGCAATTCATTTTCTTGACACTACATTATACGTTATAGGCCTAGACTAGGGCTGTCACTAATGATTTTTTTTTGGTAATTGAGTAATCAGTTGATTATTCACATTGAAGTAATCGGATAATTCTGATAATTTTTGGTGGTAATAAAAATAGACCCAATTGAACAATAGGCTTTAAAAATACATATTATATCAATGAGGCAATACACATTTGTTTAAATAAAAATATCAAAAGTAATCGTGTTTTTTTATCAAAAATAAAATAATAAGGTGCATGTGTTAAACTGCAACATTTAATTGAATCGTATAGCGTGCATGAATTTTTTTAAATGGGTTTAATATATCATGCAGCCTTGGAAAACCGTCTAATCATGCATTTAATGGATTTCATCAGTGAAATGAGCCACTTCCGGTATTTTGCTGGTTATACTCCAGGGGAAATGAAATGAGGATTTTTTAAAATCAAGCACTCGAATCATGACAGCCCTAGTCTAGACAACTTGGAGATAATCGTCTTGGTCAGAAGTTATTCAGTAAGAAGAAAACTCACCTGACGCACTGTTGAGCTGGTCGTCGCTCCTCCTGACCGATACGCTATTAATGACACATTCACCAGCATCTGCAAGGGCTTTGAGAGACAACCCACACATTAACTTCAACCACGGCTGAGCAAGTATCTAACAGAACCAACACAGGGCTCTAGAGTGTGACCAATTTGGGTCGCACATGCGACCTAATTTCTCAAGGGTGCGACTAAAAAAAATCTGAGGGCGCACCTGTGCGACCAGCCATTCGAGAAAAGAAAAAAAAAGTATCCGCGACTGAAGTCTCATGTGGTTCTACAACAGACACAATTAGGCTCATATCGTGGTCTAAACCAATCAGAGATAGTAGAAGGGCGGACCCAAACTTTTGTCTATGATGCATTTTTGCTATTCCCAAATCAGAAGCGAGATCGCGCTCACGTGGAGGAGTTTCAGCACGCGTAACATGAAAGCCATGTTTATATGATAGAAGAGAGAACTAACCATTAACAATGCTTACACTTTAGGCCTGTGGCTGTTATATTAAACTACGTTTTTTTTTTTTTTGCTTCTAAGTATTATAGCTGCGTTTCTTCTAGCACAACTTCATTCCCTTCACAGCGGCGCACATTCGTTCCTCTTGACAAAAAGTAACGTCAGAATCAGATCAATCTCTGTCGATTGTTGTAAAATGCTGTCTTACAGTTACTAAAATTGCTGGACATGTTTGATAATTAAAACGTTGGAAGTACAATCCGCACGAGAGACGCTGTTCCCAGGCGAAGTGTGTGGGTGCGCACGTGCGCGGCGCGCTCTAAAACTGACAGGCAAAGTACACTTGAGCTTTCAGATGCGTCCAAACGATCAAATACACCACAAAGCATGTGTAAAAACGGCCGGGCTTGGAGAGTATTCACTTAAACACAGTTTATGTCTTAAAGTGAACGAGAACAGTTTGGGGGGAAAATTGTGTGTGTCAATATTTTGTTTTAGTGACAGACTAGTGCTTCATTAATGTTAATCAAAGAACAAAATGCAAAGAGAAAATCACTCACAGCTCTTAATCTAAATAAAGTTATAGCTTTAAGCATTAATCTATCAATACAGTGAATACTATGCGTGTTCATTTACATTCATGGATGCGTGTTCATGTTAGTAGACATTCATGGAAAAATTAAATCAGTTTTTTTTTCCATTTCATTTGTACATTTGTTTTATGGTTGACAAATGGCATATTTGTCAGTTTGTTTAACTTTGTTTCTTTGTTCATGTGCTTACGTATATAAAACACTAAAAATGCCTGCACACTGGTGCATTTACAAATTGATGTTTTATATTTATTTAATTAAATATTTATTTAACATTTCAGAATTAAAATGCAATGTTAATTAAGCTGCTAATCTATCATATAAATATAGGTGTGTGTGTGTGTAGTGCGCATGTTTATGTGGTTTATGAGGACACAAATTTGTATAATGACATAGGTATGACATAGGTATTACAAGGAGAAGGTGATTTATGAGGACATTTTCAGTGTCCCCATAATTCAAAATGCTTATAAATCATACATAGTAAGTTTTTTGGGGGGGAAAAATAGAATGCACCGTCTCCTGTGTGGGTCTAAGTTTAGGTGTAGGGCATTAGCACATACAGTTTGTACAGTATAAAACCATTACGCCTATGGGAAGTCCCCGTAAACCATAAAAACCAACGTGCGTGTGTGTGTGTGTATATAATAAATATATAAAAAGTACAGATAAGAATACCGTTAAAGTACCGGATCGATAAGAGGAGTAATACCATTACAACCTTAACGATACCATCCCTAATTAAAATACAGTATGAGCACAGAGAAAAACAGGGATTTTTTTTTTCCCTCTTTAAATACTTTTTTTTTTCATAATGTTTAGTGAAATTATTTGGTAGTCTGAGGTGGGATGGGGAGCCGGATTTTTTTTATAGGTTTAAGGGGGGGGGTTGATAAGCACTGCACTAGAGCATCCCTTCATTCAGACACAGGGACGATCTGATAAGAATCAGTGTAGAGGGGTCAAGTCTGGAAGATTTTGATGCTAGAGAGAGTGTGGCCAGCTGGTTTTAGCCAAGGCCAAAGATCAAGAAGGCCAAACTAAAGGAGATGGCCATCCGAGGGGATGTGACTGCAATGGAGTATAGTCCATAATACATTGAGCCATGAGATGTTCAGTGTGAAGCCCTTAAAACACTTAATTTAGATTTTATTTCTATTTCATTTATCTTGAGTGTTTTAACTTTAAGCACTTTAAGCACCAACACTTTTTCAGTAAGTTACCTTTCTTGTAGAATTGTGCTTCAAATAAATAACTTTATGTTGACCAGATTGTTAGTTAGTCGTTTACTAGTCAATATTGCCTATACGAAAATTTGGGTGCACCTAACTTTTGTGCTGGTGCACCTAAGAAAGAAAGTTAGGCGCACAGTGCAACCAGTGCAAAAGTTAGTCTAGAGCCCTGCAACAACAATCTAATAAAGAGGGATTTGTTTCTGAGCTGGTGATTGGCTGGGCAAAAGAAAGCAGCAGCCAACGAATAAGCAGAGAGTTACTCTGAGTAGATATGATCAAAAACATACAAATTATAGTCAGTGGGAGACAAGCAATTCATTTTCTTGACACTACATTATAACGTTTATAGCCTAGACTAGGGCTGTCACTATGATTTTTTTTGGTAATTGAGTAATCAGTCGATTATAACATGAATAATCAGATAATTCTTTTGGTGGTAATAAAAATAGACCCAATTGAACAATAAGCTTTAAAAAATACATATATAATATCAATGAGGCATACACATTGTTTAAATAAAATATCAAAAGTAATCTGTTTTTTTAACAAAAATAAAATAAGGCGCATGTGTTTAAACCTGCACATTTAATTAAATCGTATAGCGTGCATGAATTTCATAATAGAAACTATGCTTGGATTATTTTTAAATGGGTTTAAAATATCATGCAGCCTTGGAAAACCGTCTAATCATGCATTTAATGGATTCTCATCAGTGAAATGAGCCACTTCCGGTATTTCGCTGGTTACTCACTGGGAAAATGAATTGAGGATTTGTTTTAAATCAAGTACTCGAATCGAGGAATCATGACAGCCTAGTCTAGACAACTTGGCGATAATCGTCTTGTGGTCAGAAGTTATTCAGTAAGAAGAAAACTCCTGACAGCACTGTTGAGCCGGTCGACGCTCCTAACCGATACGCTATTAATGACCACATTCACAGCATCTGCAAGGGCTTAGAGAGACAACCACACATTACACTTCAACCACAGCTGAGCAAGTATCTTACAGAACCAACAACAATCTGATAAAGAGGGATTTGTTTCTGAGCTGGTGATTGGCTGGGCAAAGAAAGCAGCAGCAACGAATAAGCAGAGAGTTACTCTGCGAGTACTATAGCACACCAGGACAAGGAGCAGCATCAGGTGTGACTCAAGTCTCGCTCTTCACACGTTACTTTTATAAAAAGGAATCATTTAGATCTGAAAAATTTAACATCGGCAGCAGCAGTAGTACCTTCAGTGTGTAGAACTCTCCTGCGGTCATCAGCTGCCGTTATCAGGGTTACGCTTCAGAGTTAATCAGGAGCAGCGCAGCGACCAGCAGAATGGAGAAAGCAGTTCGCACACTTCTCATTCAGGATTACACCATGTTGATGAAGAAATAACTATTTGATCGATGAAGAAGAAATGAGTCCATACAACGAAGTTCTGGAAAATACAGAGAGACTTAACTGTCCTAACCAGGTGTGCGACAAAATGTTGATGCAAATGCAAATTAAAGCACCTCAAACAAGTGAATCTAAAGTAAAAACAGTACTGTAACAGCAGACATGTAGCGCATCAGACTACAGCCTATTATGTAATTACATCACAACCGTTGCGAATTTCATGACGGCACTAGCAATCTCAAATTCTCACCGGCATTCATAAAAGTCGAGTAACACTTCAGTGCTGAATCTACTCGCGTTTAGCGCTTTGAATCATTTGAAAGCTTTTAACTGCCCTGCAGATGGTGCCACGTGCTAGCACAGCACTCTCATGATCATTCAGCCCATGATGTTTCTTTTCGCAGTTTATTTAGGTAATAGCTTAAGGATATTTGCACGATTTCAATTATCATGCAGTAACCAACACCCCCCCCCCCTAAAAAAAACCAATTCCAATCTGGAATTGGAATAGATTTTCGATTCCAACCTAGCAGAAGGTGATCTGGCATTGCAAACTTGTAGCATAGATCCTGGTTAAGAGGAAAGGGTAGACCACAATATTTGGTATGTTTCTGAGCTGGTGATTGGCTAGGCAATGAAAGCAGCAGCCAATACTATAGCACACCAGGACAACGAGCAGCATCAGGATGTAACTCTAGTCTCGCTTTACTTGATCGAGTAGATATGATCAAAAACATACAAATTATTCAGTGGCATGACAAGC